>OZ010649.1:28959155-29000478 GCA_963932195.1 Empis livida | reverse complement strand
TTCTGTTTTTGTCCTTATTTTGCACCCAAATAACGGGAAAAAATAAAAAAAAAGTTATTTGAAATATTTTGGTTTTCTGTTTTTGTCCTAATTTTGCACCCAAATAACTGGAAAAAAGAAAAAAAAAGTTATTTGAAATATTTTGGTTTTCTGTTTTTGTCCTTATTTTGCACCCAAATAACGGGAAAAAATAAAAAAAAAGTTATTTGAAATATATTGGTTTTCTGTTTTTGTCCTTATTTTGCACCCAAATAACGGGAAGAAATACAAAAAAAGGTATTTGAAATATTTTGGTTTTGTGTTTTTGTCCTTATTTTGCACCCAAATAACGGGAAAAAAGAAAAAAAAATTTATCTGAAATATTTTGGTTTTCTGTTTTTGTCCTTATTTTGCACCCAAATAACGGGAAAAAAGAAAAAAAAAGTTATCTGAAATATTTTGGTTTTCTGTTTTTGTCCTTATTTTGCACCCAAATAATGGGAAAAAATAAAAAAAGTTATCTGAAACATTTTGGTTTTCTATTTTTGTCCTTGTTTTGCACCCAAATAACGGGAAAAAATAAAAAAAAAGTTATTTGAAATATTTTGGTTTTCTGTTTTTGTCCTTATTTTGCACCCAAATAACGGGAAGAAATAAAAAAAAAGTTATTTGAAATATTTTGGTTTTCTGTTTTTGTCCTTATTTTGCACCCAATTAACGGGAAAAAAGAAAAAAAAATTTATCTGAAATATTTTGGTTTTCTGTTTTTGTGCTTATTTTGCACCCAAATAACGGGAAAAAATAAAAAAAAAGTTATTTGAAATATTTTGGTTTTCTGTTTTTGTCGTTATTTTGCACCCAATTAACGGGAAAAAAGAAAAAAAAAGTTATCTGAAATATTTTGGTTTTCTGTTTTTGTCCTTATTTTGCACCCAAATAACGGGAAGAAATAAAAAAAAAGTTATTTGAAATATTTTGGTTTTCTGTTTTTGTCCTTATTTTGCACCCAATTAACGGGAAAAAAGAAAAAAAAATTATCTGAAACATTTTGGTTTTCTGTTTTTGTCCTTGTTTTGCACCCAAATAACGGGAAAAAATAAAAAAAAAGTTATTTGAAATATTTTGGTTTTCTGTTTTTGTCCTTATTTTGCACCCAATTAACGGGAAAAAAGAAAAAAAAATTTATCTGAAATATTTTGGTTTTCTGTTTTTGTCCTTATTTTGCACCCAAATAATGGGAAAAAATAAAAAAAAGTTATCTGAAACATTTTGGTTTTCTGTTTTTGTCCTTATTTTGCACCCAAATAACGGGAAAAAAGAAAAAAAAAGTTATTTGAAATATTTTGGTTTTCTGTTTTTGTCCTTATTTTGCACCCAAATAACGGGAAAAAAGAAAAAAAAAGTTATCTGAAATATTTTGGTTTTCTGTCTTTGTCCTTATTTTGCACCCAAATAACGGGAAAAAATAAAAAAAAAGTTATTTGAAATATTTTGGTTTTCTGTTTTTGTCCTTATTTTGCACCCAAATAACAGAAAAAAATAAAAAAAAAGTTATTTAAAATATTTTGGTTTTCAGTTTTTGTCCTTATTTTGCACCCAAATAACGGGAAAAAAGAAAAAAAAAGTTATCTGAAATATTTTTTCTGTTTTTGTCCTTATTTTGCAGCCAAATAACGGGAAAAAATAAAAAAAAAGTTATCAGAAATATTTTGGTTTTCTGTTTTTGACCTTATTTTGCACCCAAATAACGGGAAAAAATAAAAAAAAAGTTATTTGATATATTTTGGTTTTCTGTTTTTGTCCTTATTTTGCACCCAAATAACGGGAAAAAATAAAAAAAAAGTTATCTGAAATATTTTGGTTTTCTGTTTTGTCCTTATTTTGCACCCAAATAACGGGAAAAAATAAAAAAAAAGTTATCTGAAATATTTTGGTTTTCTGTTTTTGTCCTTATTTTGCACCCAAATAACGGGAAAAAAGAAAAAAAAAGTTGTCTGAAATACTTTGGTTTTCTTTTTTTGTACATATTTTGCACCCAAATAACGGGAAAAAATAAAAAAAAAGTTATTTGAATTATTTTGGTTTTCTGTTTTTGTCCTTATTTTGCACCCAAATAACGGGAAAAAAGAAAAAAAAAGTTATTTGAAATATTTTGGTTTTCTGTTTTTGTCCTTATTTTGCACCCAAATAACGGGAAAAAAGAAAAAAAAAGTTATCTGAAATATTTTGGTTTTCTGTTTTTGTCCTTATTTTGCACCCAAATAACGGGAAAAAAGAAAAAAAAAGTTATTTGAAATATGTTGGTTTTCTGTTTTTGTCCTTATTTTGCACCCAAATAACGGGAAAAAAGAAAAGAAAATAAAAGTTATCTAAAATATTTGGTTTTCTGTTTTTGTCCTTATTTTGCATCCAAATAACGGGAAAAAATAAAAAAAAGTTATCTGAAATATTTTGGTTTTCTGTTTTTGTCCTTATTTTGCACCCAAATAACGGGAAAAAAGAAAAAAAAAGTTATCTGAAATATTTTGGTTTCTGTTTTTGTCCTTATTTTGCACCCAATTACGGGAAAAAATAAAAAAAAAGTTATTTGAAATATGTTGGTTTTCTGTTTTTGTCCTTATTTTGCACCCAAATAACGGAAAAAAGAAAAAAAAAGTTATTTGAAATATTTTGGTTTTCTGATTTTGTTCTTATTTTGCACCCAAATAACGGGAACAAATAAAAAAAAGTTATTTGAAATATTTTGGTTTTCTGTTTTTGTTCTTATTTTGCACCCAAATAACGGGAAAAAAGAAAAAAAAAGTTATCTGAAATATTTTGGTTTTCTTTTTTTGTCGTTATTTTGCATCCAAATAACGAGAAAAAAAAAAAAGTTAATTGAAATATTTTGGTTTTGTGTTTTTGTCCTTATTTTGCACCCAAATAACGGGAAAAAATAAAAAAAAAGTTTTTTGAAATATTTTAGTTTTCTGTTTTTGTCCTTATTTTGCACCCAAATAACGGGAAAAAATAAAAAAAAAGTTATCTGAAATATTTTGGTTTTCTGTTTTTGTCCTTATTTTGCACCCAAATAACGGGAAAAAAGAAAAAAAAAGTTGTCTGAAATACTTTGGTTGTCTGTTTTTGTCCATATTTTGCACCCAAATAACGGGAAAAAATAAAAAAAAAGTTATTTGAATTATTTTGGTTTTCTGTTTTTGTCCTTATTTTGCACCCAAATAACGGGAAAAAAGAAAAAAAAAGTTATTTGAAATATTTTGGTTTTCTGTTTTTGTCCTTATTTTGCACCCAAATAACGGGAAAAAAGAAAAAAAAAGTTATCTGAAATATTTTGGTTTTCTGTTTTTGTCCTTATTTTGCACCCAAATAACGGGAAAAAAGAAAAAAAAAGTTATTTGAAATATGTTGGTTTTCTGTTTTTGTCCTTATTTTGCACCCAAATAACGGGAAAAAAGAAAAGAAAATAAAAGTTATCTAAAATATTTTGGTTTTCTGTTTTTGTCCTTATTTTGCATCCAAATAACGGGAAAAAATAAAAAAAAAGTTATCTGAAATATTTTGGTTTTCTGTTTTTGTCCTTATTTTGCACCCAAATAACGGGAAAAAAGAAAAAAAAAGTTATCTGAAATATTTTGGTTTTCTGTTTTTGTCCTTATTTTGCACCCAATTACGTGAAAAAAGAAAAAAAAAGTTATTTGAAATATGTTGGTTTTCTGTTTTTGTCCTTATTTTGCACCCAAATAACGGGAAAAAAGAAAAGAAAATAAAAGTTATCTAAAATATTTTGGTTTTCTGTTTTTGTCCTTATTTTGCATCCAAATAACGGGAAAAAATAAAAAAAAAGTTATCTGAAATATTTTGGTTTTCTGTTTTTGTCCTTATTTTGCACCCAAATAACGGAAAAAAGAAAAAAAAAGTTATTTGAAATATTTTGGTTTTCTGATTTTGTTCTTATTTTGCACCCAAATAACGGGAACAAATAAAAAAAAGTTATTTGATATATTTTGGTTTTCTGTTTTTGTTCTTATTTTGCACCCAAATAACGGGAAAAAAGAAAAAAAAAGTTATCTGAAATATTTTGGTTTTCTTTTTTTGTCGTTATTTTGCATCCAAATAACGAGAAAAAAAAAAAAAAGTTAATTGAAATATTTTGGTTTTGTGTTTTTGTCCTTATTTTGCACCCAAATAACGGGAAAAAAGAAAAAAAAAGTTATCTGAAATATTTTGGTTTTCTGTTTTTGTCCTTATTTTGCACCCAAATAACGGGAAAAAATAAAAAAAAAGTTATTTGAAATATTTTGGTTTTCTGTTTTTGTCCTTATTTTGCACCCAAATAACGGGAAAAAAGAGAAAAAAAGTTATTTGAAATATTTTGGTTTTCTGTTTTTGTCCTTATTTTGCACCCAAATAACGGGCAAAAATAAAAAAAAAGTTATTTGAAATATTTTGGTTTTCTGTTTTTGTCGTTATTTTGCACCCAAATAACGGGAAGAAATAAAAAAAAAGTTATTTGAAATATTTTGGTTTTCTGTTTTTGTCCTTATTTTGCACCCAATTAACGGGAAAAAAGAAAAAAAATTTATCTGAAACATTTTGGTTTTCTGTTTTTGTCCTTGTTTTGCACCCAAATAACGGGAAAAAATAAAAAAAAAGTTATTTGAAATATTTTGGGTTTTCTGTTTTTGTCCTTATTTTGCACCCAAATAATGGGAAAAAAATAAAAAAAAGTTATTTGAAATATTTCGGTTTTCTGTTTTTGTCCTTATTTTGCACCCAAATAACTGGAAAAAAAGAAAAAAAAAGTTATTTGAAATATTTTGGTTTTCTGTTTTTGTCCTTATTTTGCACCCAAATAACGGGAAAAAATAAAAAAAAAGTTATTTGAAATATTTTGGTTTTCTGTTTTTGTCCTTATTTTGCACCCAAATAACGGGAAGAAATAAAAAAAAAGTTATTTGAAATATTTTGGTTTTCTGTTTTTGTCCTAATTTTGCACCCAAATAACTGGAAAAAAGAAAAAAAAAGTTATTTGAAATATTTTGGTTTTCTGTTTTTGTCCTTATTTTGCACCCAAATAACGGGAAAAAATAAAAAAAAAGTTATTTGAAATATTTTGGTTTTCTTTTTTTGTCGTTATTTTGCATCCAAATAACGAGAAAAAAAAAAAAGTTAATTGAAATATTTTGGTTTTGTGTTTTTGTCCTTATTTTGCACCCAAATAACGGGAAAAAAGAAAAAAAAAGTTATCTGAAATATTTTGGTTTTCTGTTTTTGTCCTTATTTTGCACCCAAATAACGGGAAAAAATAAAAAAAAAGTTATTTGAAATATTTTGGTTTTCTGTTTTTGTCCTTATTTTGCACCCAAATAACGGGAAAAAAGAGAAAAAAAGTTATTTGAAATACTTTGGTTTTCTGTTTTTGTCCTTATTTTGCACCCAAATAACGGGCAAAAATAAAAAAAAAGTTATTTGAAATATTTTGGTTTTCTGTTTTTGTCGTTATTTTGCACCCAAATAACGGGAAGAAATAAAAAAAAAGTTATTTGAAATATTTTGGTTTTCTGTTTTTGTCCTTATTTTGCACCCAAATAATGGGAAAAAAGAAAAAAAAATTTATCTGAAATATTTTGGTTTTCTGTTTTTGTCCTTATTTTGCACCCAAATAACGGGAAAAAAGAAAAAAAAAGGTATCTGAAATATTTTTTCTGTTTTTGTCCTTATTTTGCAGCCATATAACGGGAAAAAATAAAAAAAAAGTTATCAGAAATATTTTGGTTTTCTGTTGTTGAACTTATTTTGCACCCAAATAACGGGAAAAAAATAAAAAAAAACTTATTTGAAATATTTTGGTTTTCTGTTTTCGTCTTAATTTTGCACCCAAATAACTGGAAAAAAGAAACAAAAAGTTATTTGAATTATTTTGGTTTTCTGTTTTTGTCCTTATTTTGCACCCAAATAACGGGAAAAAAGAAAAAAAAAGTTATTTGAAATATTTTGGTTTTCTGTTTTTGTCCTTATTTTGCACCCAAATAACGGGAAAAAAGAAAAAAAAAGTTATCTGAAATATTTTGGTTTTCTGTCTTTATCCTTATTTTGCACCCAAATAACGGGAAAAAATAAAAAAAAAGCTATTTGAAATATTTTGGTTTTCTGTTTTTGTCCTTATTTTGCACCCAAATAACAGAAAAAAATGAAAAAAAAGTTATTTAAAATATTTTGGTTTTCAGTTTTTGTCCTTATTTTGCACCCAAATAACGGGAAAAAAGAAAAAAAAAGTTATCTGAAATATTTTTTCTGTTTTTGTCCTTATTTTGCAGCCAAATAACGGGAAAAAATAAAAAAAAAGTTATCAGAAATATTTTGGTTTTCTGTTTTTGACCTTATTTTGCACCCAAATAACGGGAAAAAATAAAAAAAAAGTTATTTGAAATATTTTGGTTTTCTGTTTTTGTCCTTATTTTGCACCCAAATAACGGGAAAAATAAAAAAAAAGTTATCTGAAATATTTTGGTTTTCTGTTTTGTCCTTATTTTGCACCCAAATAACGGGAAAAAATAAAAAAAAAGTTTTTTGAAATATTTTAGTTTTCTGTTTTTGTCCTTATTTTGCACCCAAATAACGGGAAAAAATAAAAAAAAAGTTATCTGAAATATTTTGGTTTTCTGTTTTTGTCCTTATTTTGCACCCAAATAACGGGAAAAAAGAAAAAAAAAGTTGTCTGAAATACTTTGGTTTTCTGTTTTTGTCCATATTTTGCACCCAAATAACGGGAAAAAATAAAAAAAAAGTTATTTGAATTATTTTGGTTTTCTGTTTTTGTCCTTATTTTGCACCCAAATAACGGGAAAAAAGAAAAAAAAAGTTATTTGAAATATTTTGGTTTTCTGATTTTGTCCTTATTTTGCACCCAAATAACGGGAAAAAAGAAAAAAAAAGTTATCTGAAATATTTTGGTTTTCTGTTTTTGTCCTTATTTTGCACCCAAATAACGGGAAAAAAGAAAAAAAAAGTTATTTGAAATATGTTGGTTTTCTGTTTTTGTCCTTATTTTGCACCCAAATAACGGAAAAAAGAAAAAAAAAGTTATTTGAAATATTTTGGTTTTCTGATTTTGTTCTTATTTTGCACCCAAATAACGGGAACAAATAAAAAAAAAGTTATTTGAAATATTTTGGTTTTCTGTTTTTGTTCTTATTTTGCACCCAAATAACGGGAAAAAAGAAAAAAAAAGTTATCTGAAATATTTTGGTTTTCTTTTTTTGTCGTTATTTTGCATCCAAATAACGAGAAAAAAAAAAAAAGTTAATTGAAATATTTTGGTTTTGTGTTTTTGTCCTTATTTTGCACCCAAATAACGGGAAAAAAGAAAAAAAAAGTTATCTGAAATATTTTGGTTTTCTGTTTTTGTCCTTATTTTGCACCCAAATAACGGGAAAAAATAAAAAAAAAGTTATTTGAAATATTGTGGTTTTCTGTTTTTGTCCTTATTTTACACCCAAATAACGGGAAAAAATAAAAAAAAAGTTATCTGAAATATTTTGGTTTTCTATTTTTGTCCTTATTTTGCACCCAAATAACGGGAAAAAATACAAAAAAAGTTATTTGAAATATTTTGGTTTTCTGTTTTTGTCCTTATTTTGCACCCAAATAACGGGGGAAAAAAAAAAGTGATTTGAAATATTTTGGTTTTCTGTTTTTGTCCTTATTTTGCACCAAAATAACGGGAAAAAATAAAAAAAAATTATTTGCAATATTTTGGTTTTCTGTTTTTGTCCTTATTTTGCACCCAAATAACGGGAAAAAAGAAAAGAAAATAAAAGTTATCTAAAATATTTTGGTTTTCTGTTTTTGTCCTTATTTTGCATCCAAATAACGGGAAAAAATAAAAAAAACTTATCTGAAATATTTTGGTTTTCTGTTTTTGTCCTTATTTTGCACCCAAATAACGGGAAAAAAGAAAAAAAAAGTTATCTGAAATATTTTGGTTTTCTGTTTTTGTCCTTATTTTGCACCCAATTACAGGAAAAAATAAAAAAAAAGTTATTTGAAATATGTTGGTTTTCTGTTTTTGTCCTTATTTTGCACCCAAATAACGGAAAAAAGAAAAAAAAAGTTATTTGAAATATTTTGGTTTTCTGATTTTGTTCTTATTTTGCACCCAAATAACGGGAACAAATAAAAAAAAAGTTATTTGAAATATTTTGGTTTTCTGTTTTTGTTCTTATTTTGCACCCAAATAACGGGAAAAAAGAAAAAAAAAGTTATCTGAAATATTTTGGTTTTCTTTTTTTGTCGTTATTTTGCATCCAAATAACGAGAAAAAAAAAAAAAGTTAATTGAAATATTTTGGTTTTGTGTTTTTGTCCTTATTTTGCACCCAAATAACGGGAAAAAAGAAAAAAAAAGTTATCTGAAATATTTTGGTTTTCTGTTTTTGTCCTTATTTTGCACCCAAATAACGGGAAAAAATAAAAAAAAAGTTATTTGAAATATTTTGGTTTTCTGTTTTTGTCCTTATTTTACACCCAAATAACGGGAAAAAATAAAAAAAAAGTTATCTGAAATATTTTGGTTTTCTATTTTTGTCCTTATTTTGCACCCAAATAACGGGAAAAAATACAAAAAAAGTTATTTGAAATATTTTGGTTTTCTGTTTTTGTCCTTATTTTGCACCCAAATAACGGGGGAAAAAAAAAAGTGATTTGAAATATTATGGTTTTCTGTTTTTGTCCTTATTTTGCACCAAAATAACGGGAAAAAATAAAAAAAAAATTATTTGCAATATTTTGGTTTTCTGTTTTTGTCCTTATTTTGCACCCAAATAACGGGAAAAAAGAAAAAAAAAGTTATTTGAAATATTTTGGTTTTCTGTTTTTGTTCTTATTTTGCACCCAAATAACGGGAACAAATAAAAAAAAAGTTATTTGAAATATTTTGGTTTTCTGTTTTTGTTCTTATTTTGCACCCAAATAACGGGAAAAATATAAAAAAGTTATTTGAAATATTTTGGTTTTCTGTTTTTGTCCTTATTTTGCACCCAAATAACGGGAAAAAATAAAAAAAAAGTTATTTGAAATATTTTGGTTTTCTGTTTTTGTCCTAATTTTGCACCCAAATAACTGGAAAAAGGAAAAAAAAAGTTATCTGAAACATTTTGGTTTTCTGTTTTTGTACTTGTTTTGCACCCAAATAACGGGAAAAAATAAAAAAAAAGTTATTTGAAATATTTTGGTTTTCTGTTTTTGTCCATATTTTGCACCCAAATAACGGGAAGAAATAAAAAAAAAGTTATTTGAAATATTTTGGTTTTCTGTTTTTGTCCTTATTTTGCACCCAATTAACGGGAAAAAGGAAAAAAAAATTTATCTGAAATATTTTGGTTTTCTGTTTTTGTCCTTATTTTGCACCCAAATAACGGGAAAAAAGAAAAAAAAAGTTATCTGAAATATTTTGGTTTTCTGTTTTTGTCCTTATTTTGCACCCAAATAATGGGAAAAAATAAAAAAAAGTTATCTGAAACATTTTGGTTTTCTGTTTTTGTCCTTATTTTGCACCCAAATAACGGGAAAAAATAAAAAAAAAGTTATTTGAAATATTTTGGTTTTCTGTTTTTGTCCTAATTTTGCACCCAAATAACTGGAAAAAAGAAAAAAAAAGTTATTTGAAATATTTTGGTTTTCTGTTTTTGTCCTTATTTTGCACCCAAATAACGGGAAAAAATAAAAAAAAAGTTATTTGAAATATATTGGTTTTCTGTTTTTGTCCTTATTTTGCACCCAAATAACGGGAAGAAATAAAAAAAAAGTTATTTGAAATATTTTGGTTTTGTGTTTTTGTCCTTATTTTGCACCCAAATAACGGGAAAAAAGAAAAAAAAATTTATCTGAAATATTTTGGTTTTCTGTTTTTGTCCTTATTTTGCACCCAAATAACGGGAAAAAAGAAAAAAAAAGTTATCTGAAATATTTTGGTTTTCTGTTTTTGTCCTTATTTTGCACCCAAATAATGGGAAAAAATAAAAAAAAGTTATCTGAAACATTTTGGTTTTCTGTTTTTGTCCTTGTTTTGCACCCAAATAACGGGAAAAAATAAAAAAAAAGTTATTTGAAATATTTTGGTTTTCTGTTTTTGTCCTTATTTTGAACCCAAATAACGGGAAGAAATAAAAAAAAAGTTATTTGAAATATTTTGGTTTTCTGTTTTTGTCCTTATTTTGCACCCAATTAACGGGAAAAAAGAAAAAAAAATTTATCTGAAATATTTTGGTTTTCTGTTTTTGTGCTTATTTTGCACCCAAATAACGGGAAAAAATAAAAAAAAAAGTTATTTGAAATATTTTGGTTTTCTGTTTTTGTCGTTATTTTGCACCCAATTAACGGGAAAAAAGAAAAAAAAAGTTATCTGAAATATTTTGGTTTTCTGTTTTTGTCCTTATTTTGCACCCAAATAACGGGAAGAAATAAAAAAAAAGTTATTTGAAATATTTTGGTTTTCTGTTTTTGTCCTTATTTTGCACCCAATTAACGGGAAAAAAGAAAAAAAAATTTATCTGAAACATTTTGGTTTTCTGTTTTTGTCCTTGTTTTGCACCCAAATAACGGGAAAAAATAAAAAAAAAGTTATTTGAAATATTTTGGTTTTCTGTTTTTGTCCTTATTTTGCACCCAATTAACGGGAAAAAAGAAAAAAAAAGTTATCTGAAATATTTTGGTTTTCTGTTTTTGTCCTTATTTTGCACCCAAATAATGGGAAAAAATAAAAAAAAGTTATCTGAAACATTTTGGTTTTCTGTTTTTGTCCTTATTTTGCACCCAAATAACGGGAAAAAATAAAAAAAAAGTTATTTGAAATATTTTGGTTTTCTGTTTTTGTCCTAATTTTGCACCCAAATAACTGGAAAAAAGAAAAAAAAAGGTGTTTGAAATATTTTGGTTTTCTGTTTTTGTCCTTATTTTGCACCCAAATAACGGGAAAAAATAAAAAAAAAGTTATTTGAAATATTTTGGTTTTCTGTTTTTGTCCTTATTTTGCACCCAAATAACGGGAAGAAATAAAAAAAAAGTTATTTGAAATATTTTGGTTTTCTGTTTTTGTCCTTATTTTGCATCCAAATAATGGGAAAAAAGAAAAAAAAATTTATCTGAAATATTTTGGTTTTCTGTTTTTGTCCTTATTTTGCACCCAAATAACGGGAAAAAAGAAAAAAAAAGTTATCTGAAATATTTTTTCTGTTTTTGTCCTTATTTTGCAGCCAAATAACGGGAAAAAATAAAAAAAAACTTATTTGAAATATTTTGGTTTTCTGTTTTCGTCTTAATTTTGCACCCAAATAACTGGAAAAAAGAAAACCAAAAAGTTATTTGAATTATTTTGGTTTTCTGTTTTTGTCCTTATTTTGCACCCAAATAACGGGAAAAAAGAAAAAAAAAGTTATTTGAAATATTTTGGTTTTCTGTTTTTGTCCTTATTTTGCACCCAAATAACGGGAAAAAAGAAAAAAAAAGTTATCTGAAATATTTTGGTTTTCTGTCTTTGTCCTTATTTTGCACCCAAATAACGGGAAAAAATAAAAAAAAAGCTATTTGAAATATTTTGGTTTTCTGTTTTTGTCCTTATTTTGCACCCAAATAACAGAAAAAAATAAAAAAAAAGTTATTTAAAATATTTTGGTTTTCAGTTTTTGTCCTTATTTTGCACCCAAATAACGGAAAAAAAGAAAAAAAAAGTTATCTGAAATATTTTTTCTGTTTTTGTCCTTATTTTGCAGCCAAATAACGGGAAAAAATAAAAAAAAAGTTATCAGAAATATTTTGGTTTTCTGTTTTTGACCTTATTTTGCACCCAAATAACGGGAAAAAATAAAAAAAAAGTTATTTGATATATTTTGGTTTTCTGTTTTTGTCCTTATTTTGCACCCAAATAACGGGAAAAAATAAAAAAAAAGTTATCTGAAATATTTTGGTTTTCTGTTTTGTCCTTATTTTGCACCCAAATAACGGGAAAAAATAAAAAAAAAGTTTTTTGAAATATTTTAGTTTTCTGTTTTTGTCCTTATTTTGCACCCAAATAACGGGAAAAAATAAAAAAAAAGTTATCTGAAATATTTTGGTTTTCTGTTTTTGTCCTTATTTTGCACCCAAATAACGGGAAAAAAGAAAAAAAAAGTTGTCTGAAATACTTTGGTTTTCTGTTTTTGTCCATATTTTGCACCCAAATAACGGGAAAAAATAAAAAAAAAGTTATTTGAATTATTTTGGTTTTCTGTTTTTGTCCTTATTTTGCACCCAAATAACGGGAAAAAAGAAAAAAAAAGTTATTTGAAATATTTTGGTTTTCTGTTTTTGTCCTTATTTTGCACCCAAATAACGGGAAAAAAGAAAAAAAAAGTTATCTGAAATATTTTGGTTTTCTGTTTTTGTCCTTATTTTGCACCCAAATAACGGGAAAAAAGAAAAAAAAAGTTATTTGAAATATGTTGGTTTTCTGTTTTTGTCCTTATTTTGCACCCAAATAACGGGAAAAAAGAAAAGAAAATAAAAGTTATCTAAAATATTTTGGTTTTCTGTTTTTGTCCTTATTTTGCATCCAAATAACGGGAAAAAATAAAAAAAAAGTTATCTGAAATATTTTGGTTTTCTGTTTTTGTCCTTATTTTGCACCCAAATAACGGGAAAAAAGAAAAAAAAAGTTATCTGAAATATTTTGGTTTTCTGTTTTTGTCCTTATTTTGCACCCAATTACGGGAAAAAATAAAAAAAAAGTTATTTGAAATATGTTGGTTTTCTGTTTTTGTCCTTATTTTGCACCCAAATAACGGAAAAAAGAAAAAAAAAGTTATTTGAAATATTTTGGTTTTCTGATTTTGTTCTTATTTTGCACCCAAATAACGGGAACAAATAAAAAAAAGTTATTTGAAATATTTTGGTTTTCTGTTTTTGTTCTTATTTTGCACCCAAATAACGGGAAAAAAGAAAAAAAAAGTTATCTGAAATATTTTGGTTTTCTTTTTTTGTCGTTATTTTGCATCCAAATAACGAGAAAAAAAAAAAAAAGTTAATTGAAATATTTTGGTTTTGTGTTTTTGTCCTTATTTTGCACCCAAATAACGGGAAAAAATAAAAAAAAAGTTTTTTGAAATATTTTAGTTTTCTGTTTTTGTCCTTATTTTGCACCCAAATAACGGGAAAAAATAAAAAAAAAGTTATCTGAAATATTTTGGTTTTCTGTTTTTGTCCTTATTTTGCACCCAAATAACGGGAAAAAAGAAAAAAAAAGTTGTCTGAAATACTTTGGTTTTCTGTTTTTGTCCATATTTTGCACCCAAATAACGGGAAAAAAAAAAAAAAAAGTTATTTGAATTATTTTGGTTTTCTGTTTTTGTCCTTATTTTGCACCCAAATAACGGGAAAAAAGAAAAAAAAAGTTATTTGAAATATTTTGGTTTTCTGTTTTTGTCCTTATTTTGCACCCAAATAACGGGAAAAAAGAAAAAAAAAGTTATCTGAAATATTTTGGTTTTCTGTTTTTGTCCTTATTTTGCACCCAAATAACGGGAAAAAAGAAAAAAAAGTTATTTGAAATATGTTGGTTTTCTGTTTTTGTCCTTATTTTGCACCCAAATAACGGGAAAAAAAGAAAAGAAAATAAAAGTTATCTAAAATATTTTGGTTTTCTGTTTTTGTCCTTGTTTTGCATCCAAATAACGGGAAAAAAATAAAAAAAAAGTTATCTGAAATATTTTGGTTTTCTGTTTTTGTCCTTATTTTGCACCCAAATAACGGGAAAAAAGAAAAAAAAAGTTATCTGAAATATTTTGGTTTTCTGTTTTTGTCCTTATTTTGCACCCAATTACGGGAAAAAATAAAAAAAAAGTTATTTGAAATATGTTGGTTTTCTGTTTTTGTCCTTATTTTGCACCCAAATAACGGAAAAAAGAAAAAAAAAGTTATTTGAAATATTTTGGTTTTCTGATTTTGTTCTTATTTTGCACCCAAATAATGGGAAAAAATAAAAAAAAGTTATCTGAAACATTTTGGTTTTCTGTTTTTGTCCTTGTTTTGCACCCAAATAACGGGAAAAAATAAAAAAAAAGTTATTTGAAATATTTTGGTTTTCTGTTTTTGTCCTTATTTTGCACCCAAATAATGCGAAAAAATAAAAAAAAGTTATCTGAAACATTTTGGTTTTCTGTTTTTTGTCCTTGTTTTGCACCCAAATAACGGGGAAAAAATAAAAAAAAAGTTATTTGAAATATTTTGGTTTTCTGTTTTTGTCCTTATTTTGCACCCAAATAACGGGAAGAAATAAAAAAAACGTTATTTGAAATATTGTGGTTTTCTGTTTTTGTTCTTATTTTACACCCAAATAACGGGAAAAAATAAAAAAAAAGTTATCTGAAATATTTTGGTTTTCTATATTTGTCCTTATTTTGCACCCAAATAACGGGAAAAAATACAAAAAAAGTTATTTGAAATATTTTGGTTTTCTGTTTTTGTCCTTATTTTGCACCCAAATAACGGGGGGAAAAAAAAAGTGATTTGAAATATTTTGGTTTTCTGTTTTTGTCCTTATTTTGCACCAAAATAACGGGAAAAAAATAAAAAAAAAATTATTTGCAATATTTTGGTTTTCTGTTTTTGTCCTTATTTTGCACCAAAATAACGGGAAAAAAGAAAAAAAAAGTTATTTGAAATATTTTGGTTTTCTGTTTTTGTTCTTATTTTGCACCCAAATAACGGGAACAAATAAAAAAAAAGTTATTTGAAATATTTTGGTTTTCTGTTTTTGTTCTTATTTTGCACCCAAATAACGGGAAAAATATAAAAAAGTTATTTGAAATATTTTGGTTTTCTGTTTTTGTCCTTATTTTGCACCCAAATAACGGGAAAAAATAAAAAAAAAGTTATTTGAAATATTTTGGTTTTCTGTTTTTGTCCTAATTTTGCACCCAAATAACTGGAAAAAAGAAAAAAAAAGTTATTTGAAATATTTTGGTTTTCCTGTTTTTGTCCTTATTTTGCACCCAAATAACGGGAAAAAATAAAAAAAAAGTTATTTGAAATATTTTGGTTTTCTGTTTTTGTCCTTATTTTGCACCCAAATAACGGGAAGAAATAAAAAAAAAGTTATTTGAAATATTTTGGTTTTGTGTTTTTGTCCTTATTTTGCACCCAAATAACGGGAAAAAAAGAAAAAAAAAGTTATCTGAAATATTTTGGTTTTCTGTTTTTGTCCTTATTTTGCACCCAAATAATGGGAAAAAATAAAAAAAAGTTATCTGAAACATTTTGGTTTTCTGTTTTTGTCCTTGTTTTGCACCCAAATAACGGGAAAAAATAAAAAAAAAGTTATTTGGAATATTTCGGTTTTCTGTTTTTTGTCCTTATTTTGCACCCAAATAACGGGAAAAAAATAAAAAAAAAAGTTATTTGAAATATTTTGGTTTTCTCTTTTTGTCCTATTTTTGCACCCAAATAACTGGAAAAAAGAAAAAAAAAGTTATTTGAAATATTTTGGTTTTCTGTTTTTGTCCTTATTTTGCACCCAAATAACGGGAAAAAATAAAAAAAAAGTTATTTGAAATATTTTGGTTTTCTGTTTTTGTCCTTATTTTGCACCCAAATAACGGGAAGAAATAAAAAAAAAGTTATTTGAAATATTTTGGTTTTGTGTTTTTATCCTTATTTTGCACCCAAATAACGGGAAAATAGAAAAAAAAATTTATCTGAAATATTTTGGTTTTCTGTTTTTGTCCTTATTTTGCACCCAAATAACGGGAAAAAAGAAAAAAAAAGTTATCTGAAATATTTTGGTTTTTTGTTTTTGTCCTTATTTTGCACCCAAATAATGGGAAAAAATAAAAAAAAGTTATCTGAAACATTTTGGTTTTCTGTTTTTGTCCTTGTTTTGCACCCAAATAACGGGAAAAAATAAAAAAAAAGTTATTTGAAATATTTTGGTTTTCTGTTTTTGTCCTTATTTTGCACCCAAATAATGCGAAAAAATAAAAAAAAGTTATCTGAAACATTTTGGTTTTCTGTTTTTGTCCTTGTTTTGCACCCAAATAACGGGAAAAAATAAAAAAAAAGTTATTTGAAATATTTTGGTTTTCTGTTTTTGTCCTTATTTTGCACCCAAATAACGGGAAGAAATAAAAAAAAAGTTATTTGAAATATTTTGGTTTTCTGTTTTTGTCCTTATTTTGCACCCAATTAACGGGAAAAAAGAAAAAAAAATTTATCTGAAATATTTTGGTTTTCTGTTTTTGTCCTTATTTTGCACCCAAATAACGGGAAAAAAGAAAAAAAAAGTTATCTGAAATATTTTGGTTTTCTGTTTTTGTCCTTATTTTGCACCCAAATAATGGGAAAAAATAAAAAAAAGTTATCTGAAACATTTTGGTTTTCTGTTTTTGTCCTTATTTTGCACCCAAATTACGGGAAAAAATAAAAAAAAAGTTATTTGAAATATTTTGGTTTTCTGTTTTTGTCCTAATTTTGCACCCAAATAACTGGAAAAAAGAAAAAAAAAGTTATTTGAAATATTTTGGTTTTCTGTTTGTGTCCTTATTTTGCACCCAAATAACGGGAAAAAATAAAAAAAAAGTTATTTGAAATATTTTGGTTTTCTGTTTTTGTCCTTATTTTGCACCCAAATAACGGGAAGCAATAAAAAAAAAGTTATTTGAAATAGTTTGGTTTTGTGTTTTTGTCCTTATTTTGCACCCAAATAACGGGAAAAAAGAAAAAAAAATTTATCTGAAATATTTTGGTTTTCTGTTTTTGTCCTTATTTTGCACCCAAATAACGGGAAAAAAGAAAAAAAAAGTTATCTGAAATATTTTGGTTTTCTGTTTTTGTCCTTATTTTGCACCCAAATAATGGGAAAAAATAAAAAAAAGTTATCTGAAACATTTTGGTTTTCTGTTTTTGTCCTTGTTTTGCACCCAAATAACGGGAAAAAATAAAAAAAAAGTTATTTGAAATATTTTGGTTTTCTGTTTTTGTCCTTATTTTGCACCCAAATAACGGGAAGAAATAAAAAAAAAGTTATTTGAAATATTTTGGTTTTCTGTTTTTGTCCTTCTTTTGCACCCAATTAACGGGAAAAAAGAAAAAAAAATTATCTGAAATATTTTCGTTTTCTGTTTTTGTCCTTATTTTGCACCCAAATAACGGGAGAAAAAAAAAAAAAGTTATGTGAAATATTTTGGTTTTCTGTTTTTGTCCTTATTTTGCACCCAAATAACGGGAAAAAATAAAAAAAAACTTATTTGAAATATTTTGGTTTTCTGTTTTCGTCTTAATTTTGCACCCAAATAACTGGAAAAAAGAATAAAAAAGTTATTTGAATTATTTTGGTTTTCTGTTTTTGTCCTTCTTTTGCACCCAAATAACGGGAAAAAAGAAAAAAAAAGTTATTTGAAATTTTTTGGTTTTCTGTTTTTGTCCTTATTTTGCACCCAAATAACGGGAAAAAAGAAAAAAAAAGTTATCTGAAATATTTTGGTTTTCTGTCTTTGTCCTTATTTTGCACCCAAATAACGGGAAAAAATAAAAAAAAAGCTATTTGAAATATTTTGGTTTTCTGTTTTTGTCCTTATTTTACCCAAATAACAGAAAAAAATAAAAAAAAAGTTATTTAAAATATTTTGGTTTTCAGTTTTTGTCCTTATTTTGCACCCAAATAACGGGAAAAAACAAAAAAAAAGTTATCAGAAATATTTTGGTTTTCCGTTTTTGTCCTTATTTTGCACCTAAATAACGGGAAAAAATAAAAAAAAAGTTATCTGAAATATTTTGGTTTTCTGTTTTGCCCTTATTTTGCACCCAAATAATGGGAAAAAATAAAAAAAAAGTTTTTTGAAATATTTTGGTTTTCTGTTTTTGTCCTTATTTTGCACCCAAATAACGGGAAAAAATTAAAAAAAAGTTATCTGAAATATTTTGGTTTTTTGTTTTTGTCCTTATTTTGCACCCAAATAACGGGAAAAAATAAAAAAAAAGTTATCTGAAATATTTTGGTTTTCTGTTTTGTCCTTATTTTGCACCCAAATAACGGGAAAAAATAAAAAAAAAGTTTTTTGAAATATTTTGGTTTTCTGTTTTTGTCCTTATTTTGCACCCAAATAACGGGAAAAAATAAAAAAAAAGTTATCTGAAATATTTTGGTTTTCTGTTTTTGTCCTTATTTTGCACCCAAATAACGGGAAAAAAGAAAAAAAAAGTTGTCTGAAATACTTTGGTTTTCTGTTTTTGTCCATATTTTGCACCCAAATAACGGGAAAAAATAAAAAAAAAGTTATTTGAATTATTTTGGTTTTCTGTTTTTGTCCTTATTTTGCACCCAAATAACGGGAAAAAAGAAAAAAAAAGTTATTTGAAATATTTTGGTTTTCTGTTTTTGTCCTTATTTTGCACCAAAATAACGGGAAAAAAGAAAAAAAAAGTTATCTGAAATATTTTGGTTTTCTGTTTTTGTCCTTATTTTGCACCCAAATAACGGGAAAAAAGAAAAAAAAAGTTATTTGAAATATGTTGGTTTTCTGTTTTTGTCCTTATTTTGCACCCAAATAACGGGAAAAAAGAAAAGAAAATAAAAGTTATCTAAAATATTTTGGTTTTCTGTTTTTGTCCTTATTTTGCATCCAAATAACGGGAAAAAATAAAAAAAAAGTTATCCGAAATATTTTGGTTTTCTGTTTTTGTCCTTATTTTGCACCCAAATAACGGGAAAAAAGAAAAAAAAAGTTATCTGAAATATTTTGGTTTTCTGTTTTTGTCCTTATTTTGCACCCAAATAACGGAAAAAAGAAAAAAAAAGTTATTTGAAATATTTTGGTTTTCTGTTTTTGTCCTTATTTTGCACCCAAATACCGGAAAAAAAGAAAAAAATAGTTATCTGAAATATTTTGGTTTTCTGTTTTTGTCCTTATTTTGCACCCAAATAACGGGAAAAAAGAAAAAAAAAGTTATTTGAATTATTTTGGTTTTCTGTTTTTGTCCTTATTTTGCACCCAAATAACGGGAAAAAAGAAAAAAAAAGTTATCTGAAATATTTTGGTTTTCTGTTTTTGTCCTTATTTTGCACCCAAATAACGGGAAAAAATAAAAAAAAAGTTTTTTGAAATATTGTGGTTTTCTGTTTTTGTCCTTATTTTGCACCCAAATAACGGGAAAAAATAAAAAAAAAGTTATCTGAAATATTTTGGTTTTCTGTTTTTGTCGTTATTTTGCATCCAAATAACGAGAAAAAAAAAAAAAGTTATTTGAAATATTTTGGTTTTCTGTTTTTGTCCTTATTTTGCACGCAAATAACGGGGTAAAAAAAAAAGTGATTTGAAATATTTTAGTTTTCTGTTTTTGTCCTTATTTTGCACCAAAATAACGGGAAAAAAGAAAAAAAAAGTTATTTGAAATATTTTCGTTTTCTGTTTTTGTCCTTATTTTGCACCCAAATAACGGGAAAAAATAAAAAAAAAGTTATTTGAAATATTTTGGTTTTCTGTTTTTGTCCTTATTTTGCACCCAAATAACGGGAAGAAATAAAAAAAAAGTTATTTGAAATATTTTGGTTTTCTGTTTTTGTCCTTATTTTGCACCCAAATAACGGGAAAAAATAAAAAAAAGTTATCTGAAACATTTTGGTTATCTGTTTTTGTCCTTATTTTGCATCCAAATAACGGGAAAAAAGAAAAAAAAAGTTATCTGAAATATTTTGGTTTTCTGTTTTTGTCCTTATTTTGCACCCAAATAACGGAAAAAAGAAAAAAAAAGTTATTTGAAATATTTTGATTTTCTGTTTTTGTCCTTATTTTGCACCCAAATACCGGGAAAAAAGAAAAAAAAAGTTATCTGAAATATTTTGGTTTTCTGTTTTTGTCCTTATTTTGCACCCAAATAATGGGAAAAATAAAAAAAAGTTATCTGAAACATTTTGGTTTTCTGTTTTTGTCCTTATTTTGCACCCAAATAACGGGAAAAAATAAAAAAAAAGTTATTTGAAATATTTTGGTTTTCTGTTTTTGTCCTTATTTTGCACCCAAATAACGGGAAGAAATAAAAAAAAAGTTATTTGAAATATTTTGGTTTTCTTTTTTTGTCCTTAGTTTGCACCCAAATAACGGGAAAAAAGAAAAAAAAATTTATCTGAAATATTTTGGTTTTCTGTTTTTGTCTTAATTTTGCACCCAAATAACTGGAAAAAAGAAAAAAAAAGTTATCTGAAATATTTTGGTTTTCTGTTTTTGTCCTTATTTTGCATCCAAATAACGGGAACAAAGAAAAAAAAAGTTATCTGAAATATTTTGGTTTTCTGTTTTTGTCCTTATTTTGCACCCAAATAACGACAAAAAGAAAAAAAAAAGTTATTTGAAATATTTTGATTTTCTGTTTTTGTCCTTATTTTGCACCCAAATACCGGAAAAAAAGAAAAAAAAAGTTATCTGAAATATTTTGGTTTTCTGTTTTTGTCCTTATTTTGCACCCAAATAACGGGAAAAAAGAAAAAAAAAGTTATTTGAATTATTTTGGTTTTCTGTTTTTGTCCTTATTTTGCACCCAAATAACGGGAAAAAAGAAAAAAAAACTTATCTGAAATATTTTGGTTTTCTGTTTTTGTCCTTATTTTGCACCCAAATAACGGGAAAAAATAAAAAAAAAGTTATTTGAAATATTGTGGTTTTCTGTTTTTGTCCTTATTTTGCACCCAAATAACGGGAAAAAATAAAAAAAAAGTTATCTGAAATATTTTGGTTTTCTGTTTTTGTCGTTATTTTGCATCCAAATAACGAGAAAAAAAAAAAAAGTTATTTGAAATATTTTGGTTTTCTGTTTTTGTCCTTATTTTGCACCCAAATAACGGGGTAAAAAAAAAAGTGATTTGAAATATTTTGGTTTTCTGTTTTTGTCCTTATTTTGCACCAAAATAATGGGAAAAAAGAAAAAAAAAGTTATTTGAAATATTTTGGTTTTCTGTTTTTGTCCTTATTTTGCACCCAAATAACGGGAAAAAATAAAAAAAAAGTTATTTGAAATATTTTGGTTTTCTGTTTTTGTCCTTATTTTGCACCCAAATAACGGGTAGAAATAAAAAAAAAGTTATTTGAAATATTTTGTCCTTATTTTGCACCCAAATAACGGGGTAAAAAAAAAGTGATTTGAAATATTTTGGTTTTCTGTTTTTGTCCTTATTTTGCACCAAAATAACGGGAAAAAAGAAAAAAAAAGTTATTTGAAATATTTTGGTTTTCTGTTTTTGTCCTTATTTTGCACCCAAATAACGGAAAAAAGAAAAAAAAAAGTTATTTGAAATATTTTGATTTTCTGTTTTTGTCCTTATTTTGCACCCAAATACCGGAAAAAAAGAAAAAAAAAGTTATCTGAAATATTTTGGTTTTCTGTTTTTGTCCTTATTTTGCACCCAAATAACGGGAAAAAAGAAAAAAAAAGTTATTTGAATTATTTTGGTTTTCTGTTTTTGTCCTTATTTTGCACCCAAATAACGGGGAAAAAGAAAAAAAAAGTTATCTGAAATATTTTGGTTTTCTGTTTTTGTCCTTATTTTGCACCCAAATAACGGGAAAAAATAAAAAAAAAGTTATTTGAAATATTGTGGTTTTCTGTTTTTGTCCTTATTTTGCACCCAAATACCGGAAAAAAAGAAAAAAAAAGTTATCTGAAATATTTTGGTTTTCTGTTTTTGTCCTTATTTTGCACCCAAATAACGGGAAAAAAAAAAAAAAAGTTATTTGAATTATTTTGGTTTTCTGTTTTTGTCCTTATTTTGCACCCAAATAACGGGAAAAAAGAAAAAAAACTTATCTGAAATATTTTGGTTTTCTGTTTTTGTCCTTATTTTGCACCCAAATAACGGGAAAAAAGAAAAAAAAAGTTATTTGAAATATTGTGGTTTTCTGTTTTTGTCCTTATTTTGCACCCAAATAACGGGAAAAAATAAAAAAAAAGTTATCTGAAATATTTTGGTTTTCTGTTTTTGTCGTTATTTTGCATCCAAATAACGAGAAAAAAAAAAAAAGTTATTTGAAATATTTTGGTTTTCTGTTTTTGTCCTTATTTTGCACGCAAATAACGGGGTAAAAAAAAAAGTGATTTGAAATATTTTAGTTTTCTGTTTTTGTCCTTATTTTGCACCCAAATAACGGGAAAAAATAAAAAAAAGTTATCTGAAACATTTTGGTTTTCTGTTTTTGTCCTTATTTTGCATCCAAATAACGGGAAAAAAGAAAAAAAAAGTTATTTGAAATATTTTGGTTTTCTGTTTTTGTCCTTATTTTGCACCCAAATAACGGGAAAAAATAAAAAAAAAGTTATTTGAAATATTTTGGTTTTCTGTTTTTGTCCTTATTTTGCACCCAAATAACGGGAAGAAATAAAAAAAAAGTTATTTGAAATATTTTGGTTTTCTGTTTTTGTCCTTATTTTGCACCCAAATAACGGGAAAAAATAAAAAAAAGTTATCTGAAACATTTTGGTTTTCTGTTTTTGTCCTTATTTTGCATCCAAATAACGGGAAAAAAGAAAAAAAAAGTTATCTGAAATATTTTGGTTTTCTGTTTTTGTCCTTATTTTGCACCCAAATAACGGAAAAAAGAAAAAAAAAAGTTATTTGAAATATTTTGATTTTCTGTTTTTGTCCTTATTTTGCACCCAAATACCGGGAAAAAAGAAAAAAAAAGTTATCTGAAATATTTTGGTTTTCTGTTTTTGTCCTTATTTTGCACCCAAATAATGGGAAAAAATACAAAAAAGTTATCTGAAACATTTTGGTTTTCTGTTTTTGTCCTTATTTTGCACCCAAATAACGGGAAAAAATAAAAAAAAAGTTATTTGAAATATTTTGGTTTTCTGTTTTTGTCCTTATTTTGCACCCAAATAACGGGAAGAAATAAAAAAAAAGTTATCTGAAATATTTTGGTTTTCTGTTTTTGTCCTTATTTTGCACCCAAATAACGGGAAAAAAGAAAAAAAAATTTATCTGAAATATTTTGGTTTTCTGTTTTTGTCTTAATTTTGCACCCAAATAACTGGAAAAAAGAAAAAAAAAGTTATCTGAAATATTTTGGTTTTCTGTTTTTGTCCTTATTTTGCATCCAAATAACGGGAAAAAAGAAAAAAAAAGTTATCTGAAATATTTTGGTTTTCTGTTTTTGTCCTTATTTTGCACCCAAATAACGGGAAAAAATAAAAAAAAAGTTATTTGAAATATTTTGGTTTTCTGTTTTTGTCCTTATTTTGCACCCAAATAACGGGAAGAAATAAAAAAAAAGTTATTTGAAATATTTTGGTTTTCTGTTTTTGTCCTTAGTTTGCACCCAAATAACGGGAAAAAAGAAAAAAAAATTTATCTGAAATATTTTGGTTTTCTGTTTTTGTCTTAATTTTGCACCCAAATAACTGGAAAAAAGAAAAACAAAGTTATCTGAAATATTTTGGTTTTCTGTTTTTGTCCTTATTTTGCATCCAAATAACGGGAAAAGAGAAAAAAAAAGTTATCTGAAATATTTTGGTTTTCTGTTTTTGTCCTTATTTTGCACCCAAATAACGACAAAAAGAAAAAAAAAAGTTATTTGAAATATTTTGATTTTCTGTTTTTGTCCTTATTTTGCACCCAAATACCGGAAAAAAAGAAAAAAAAAGTTATCTGAAATATTTTGGTTTTCTGTTTTTGTCCTTATTTTGCACCCAAATAACGGGAAAAAAGAAAAAAAAAGTTATTTGAATTATTTTGGTTTTCTGTTTTTGTCCTTATTTTGGACCCAAATAACGGGAAAAAAGAAAAAAAAAGGTATTTGAAATATTGTGGTTTTCTGTTTTTGTCCTTATTTTGCACCCAAATAACGGGAAAAAATAAAAAAAAAGTTATCTGAAATATTTTGGTTTTCTGTTTTTGTCGTTATTTTGCATCCAAATAACGAGAAAAAAAAAAAGTTATTTGAAATATTTTGGTTTTCTGTTTTTGTCCTTATTTTGCACCCAAATAACGGGGTAAAAAAAAAAGTGATTTGAAATATTTTGGTTTTCTGTTTTTGTCCTTATTTTGCACCAAAATAACGGGAAAAAAGAAAAAAAAAGTTATTTGAAATATTTTGGTTTTCTTTTTTTGTCCTTATTTTGCACCCAAATAACGGGAAAAAATAAAAAAAAAGTTATTTGAAATATTTTGGTTTTCTGTTTTTGTCCTTATTTTGCACCCAAATAACGGGAAGAAATAAAAAAAAAGTTATTTGAAATATTTTGTCCTTATTTTGCACCCAAATAACGGGGTAAAAAAAAAAGTGATTTGAAATATTTTGGTTTTCTGTTTTTGTCCTTATTTTGCACCAAAATAACGGGAAAAAAGAAAAAAAAAGTTATTTGAAATATTTTGGTTTTCTGTTTTTGTCCTTATTTTGCACCCAAATAACGGAAAAAAGAAAAAAAAAAGTTATTTGAAATATTTTGATTTTCTGTTTTTGTCCTTATTTTGCACCCAAATACCGGAAAAAAAGAAAAAAAAAGTTATCTGAAATATTTTGGTTTTCTGTTTTTGTCCTTATTTTGCACCCAAATAACGGGAAAAAAGAAAAAAAAAGTTATTTGAATTATTTTGGTTTTCTGTTTTTGTCCTTATTTTGCACCCAAATAACGGGAAAAAAGAAAAAAAAAGTTATCTGAAATATTTTGGTTTTCTGTTTTTGTCCTTATTTTGCACCCAAATAACGGGAAAAAATAAAAAAAAATTATTTGAAATATTGTGGTTTTCTGTTTTTGTCCTTATTTTGCACCCAAATACCGGAAAAAAAGAAAAAAAAAGTTATCTGAAATATTTTGGTTTTCTGTTTTTGTCCTTATTTTGCACCCAAATAACGGGAAAAAAGAAAAAAAAAGTTATTTGAATGATTTTGGTTTTCTGTTTTTGTCCTTATTTTGCACCCAAATAACGGGAAAAAAGAAAAAAAAGTTATCTGAAATATTTTGGTTTTCTGTTTTTGTCGTTATTTTGCATCCAAATAACGAGGAAAAAAAAAAAAAGTTATTTGAAATATTTTGGTTTTCTGTTTTTGTCCTTATTTTGCACGCAAATAACGGGGTAAAAAAAAAAGTGATTTGAAATATTTTAGTTTTCTGTTTTTGTCCTTATTTTGCACCCAAATAACGGGAAAAAATAAAAAAAAGTTATCTGAAACATTTTGGTTTTCTGTTTTTGTCCTTATTTTGCATCCAAATAACGGGAAAAAAGAAAAAAAAAGTTATTTGAAATATTTTGGTTTTCTGTTTTTGTCCTTATTTTGCACCCAAATAACGGGAAAAAATAAAAAAAAAGTTATTTGAAATATTTTGGTTTTCTGTTTTTGTCCTTATTTTGCACCCAAAGAACGGGAAGAAATAAAAAAAAAGTTATTTGAAATATTTTGGTTTTCTGTTTTTGTCCTTATTTTGCACCCAAATAACGGGAAAAAATAAAAAAAAGTTATCTGAAACATTTTGGTTTTCTGTTTTTGTCCTTATTTTGCATCCAAATAACGGGAAAAAAGAAAAAAAAAGTTATTTGAAATATTTTGATTTTCTGTTTTTGTCCTTATTTTGCACCCAAATACCGGGAAAAAAGAAAAAAAAAGTTATCTGAAATATTTTGGTTTTCTGTTTTTGTCCTTATTTTGCACCCAAATAATGGGAAAAAATAAAAAAAAGTTATCTGAAACATTTTGGTTTTCTGTTTTTGTCCTTATTTTGCACCCAAATAACGGGAAAAAATAAAAAAAAAGTTATTTGAAATATTTTGGTTTTCTGTTTTTGTCCTTATTTTGCACCCAAATAACGGGAGGAAATAAAAAAAAAGTTATTTGAAATATTTTGGTTTTCTGTTTTTGTCCTTATTTTGCACCCAAATAACGGGAAAAAAGAAAAAAAAATTTATCTGAAATATTTTGGTTTTCTGTTTTTGTCTTAATTTTGCACCCAAATAACTGGAAAAAAGAAAAAAAAAGTTATCTGAAATATTTTGGTTTTCTGTTTTTGTCCTTATTTTGCATCCAAATAACGGGAAAAAAGAAAAAAAAAGTTATCTGAAATATTTTGGTTTTCTGTTTTTGTCCTTATTTTGCACCCAAATAACGGAAAAAAGAAAAAAAAAAGTTATTTGAAATATTTTGATTTTCTGTTTTTGTCCTTATTTTGCACCCAAATACCGGAAAAAAAGAAAAAAAAAGTTATCTGAAATATTTTGGTTTTCTGTTTTTGTCCTTATTTTGCACCCAAATAACGGGAAAAAAGAAAAAAAAAGTTATTTGAATTATTTTGGTTTTCTGTTTTTGTCCTTATTTTGCACCCAAATAACGGGAAAAAAGAAAAAAAAAGTTATCTGAAATATTTTGGTTTTCTGTTTTTGTCCTTATTTTGCACCCAAATAACGGGAAAAAATAAAAAAAAAGTTATTTGAAATATTGTGGTTTTCTGTTTTTGTCCTTATTTTGCACCCAAATAACGGGAAAAAAAAAAAAAAAAGTTATCTGAAATATTTTGGTTTTCTGTTTTTGTCGTTATTTTGCATCCAAATAACGAGAAAAAAAAAAAAAAGTTATTTAAAATATTTTGGTTTTCTGTTTTTGTCGTTATTTTGCACCCAAATAACGGGGTAAAAAAAAAAGTGATTTGAAATATTTTGGTTTTCTGTTTTTGTCCTTATTTTGCACCAAAATAACGGGAAAAAAGAAAAAAAAAGTTATTTGAAATATTTTGGTTTTCTGTTTTTGTCCTTATTTTGCACCCAAATAACGGGAAAAAATAAAAAAAAAGTTATTTGAAATATTTTGGTTTTCTGTTTTTGTCCTTATTTTGCACCCAAATACCGGAAAATAAAGAAAAAAAAAGTTATCTGAAATATTTTGGTTTTCTTTTTTTGTCCTTATTTTGCACCCAAATAACGGGAAAAAAGAAAAAAAAAGTTATTTGAATTATTTTGGTTTTCTGTTTTTGTCCTTATTTTGCACCCAAATAACGGGAAAAAAGAAAAAAAAAGTTATCTGAAATATTTTGGTTTTCTGTTTTTGTCCTTATTTTGCACCCAAATAACGGGAAATAATAAAAAAAAAGTTATTTGAAATATTGTGGTTTTCTGTTTTTGTCCTTATTTTGCACCCAAATAATGGGAAAAAATAAAAAAAAAGTTATCTGAAATATTTTGGTTTTCTGTTTTTGTCGTTATTTTGCATCCAAATAACGAGAAAAAAAAAAAAAGTTATTTGAAATATTTTGGTTTTCTGTTTTTGTCCTTATTTTGCACGCAAATAACGGGGTAAAAAAAAAGTGATTTGAAATATTTTAGTTTTCTGTTTTTGTCCTTATTTTGCACCAAAATAACGGGAAAAAAGAAAAAAAAAGTTATTTGAAATATTTTGGTTTTCTGTTTTTGTCCTTATTTTGCACCCAAATAACGGGAAAAAATAAAAAAAAAAGTTATTTGAAATATTTTGGTTTTCTGTTTTTGTCCTTATTTTGCACCCAAATAACGGGAAGAAATAAAAAAAAAGTTATTTGAAATATTTTGGTTTTCTTATTTTGTCCTTATTTTGCACCCAAATAACGGGAAAAAAAATAAAAAAAAGTTATCTGAAACATTTTGGTTTTCTGTTTTTGTCCTTATTTTGCATCCAAATAACGGGAAAAAAGAAAAAAAAAGTTATCTGAAATATTTTGGTTTTCTGTTTTTGTCCTTATTTTGCACCCAAATAACGGAAAAAAGAAAAAAAAAAGTTATTTGAAATATTTTGATTTTCTGTTTTTGTCCTTATTTTGCACCCAAATACCGGGAAAAAAGAAAAAAAAAGTTATCTGAAATATTTTGGTTTTCTGTTTTTGTCCTTATTTTGCACCCAAATAATGGGAAAAAATAAAAAAAAGTTATCTGAAACATTTTGGTTTTCTGTTTTTGTCCTTATTTTGCACCCAAATAACGGGAAAAAATAAAAAAAAAGTTATTTGAAATATTTTGGTTTTCTGTTTTTGTCCTTATTTTGCACCCAAATAACGGGAAGAAATAAAAAAAAAGTTATTTGAAATATTTTGGTTTTCTGTTTTTGTCCTTATTTTGCACCCAAATAACGGGAAAAAAGAAAAAAAAATGTATCTGAAATATTTTGGTTTTCTGTTTTTGTCTTATTTTTGCACCCAAATAACTGGAAAAAAGAAAAAAAAAAGTTATCTGAAATATTTTGGTTTTCTGTTTTTGTCCTTATTTTGCACCCAAATAACGGGAAAAAAGAAAAAAAAAGTTATTTGAATTATTTTGGTTTTCTGTTTTTGTCCTTATTTTGCACCCAAATAACGGGAAAAAAGAAAAAAAAAGTTATTTGAATTATTTTGGTTTTCTGTTTTTGTCCTTATTTTGCACCCAAATAACGGGAAAAAATAAAAAAAAAGTTATCTGAAATATTTTGGTTTTCTGTTTTTGTCGTTATTTTGCATCCAAATAACGAGAAAAAAAAAAAAAAGTTATTTGAAATATTTTGGTTTTCTGTTTTTGTCCTTATTTTGCACCCAAATAACGGGGAAAGAAAAAAGTGATTTGAAATATTTTGGTTTTCTGTTTTTGTCCTTATTTTGCACCAAAATAACGGGAAAAAATAAAAAACAAGTTATTCGAAATATTTTGGTTTTCTGTTTTTGTCCTTATTTTGCACCCAAATAACGGGAAAAAATAAAAAAAAAGTTATTGGAATATTTTGGTTTTCTGTTTTTGTCCTTATTTTGCACCCAAATAACGGGAAGAAATAAAAAAAAAGTTATTTGAAATATTTTGGTTTTCTGTTTTTGTCCTTATTTTGCACCCAAATAACGGGAAAAAAGAAAAAAAAATTTATCTGAAATATTTTGGTTTTCTGTTTTTGTCCTTATTTTGCTCCCAAATAACGGGAAAAAAGAAAAAAAAAGTTATCTGAAATATTTTGGTTTTCTGATTTTGTCCTTATTTTGCACCCAAATAATGGGAAAAAATAAAAAAAAGTTACCTGAAACATTTTGGTTTTCTGTTTTTGTCCTTATTTTGCACCCAAATAACGGGAAAAAATAAAAAAAAAGTTATTTGAAATATTTTGGTTTTCTGTTTTTGTCCTTATTTTGCACCCAAATAACGGGAAGAAATAAAAAAAAAGTTATTTGAAATATTTTGGTTTTCTGTTTTTGTCCTTATTTTGCACCCAAATAACGGGAAAAAAGAAAAAAAAATTTATCTGAAATATTTTGGTTTTCTGTTTTTGTCTTAATTTTGCACCCAAATAACTGGAAAAAAGAAAAAAAAAGTTATCTCAAATATTTTGGTTTTCTGTTTTTGTCCTTATTTTGCACCCAATAACGGGAAAAAATAAAAAAAAAGTTATTTGAAATATTTTGGTTTTCTGTTTTTGTCCTTATTTTGCACCCAAATAACGGAAAAAAGAAAAAAAAAGTTATCTGAAATATTTTGGTTTTCTGTTTTTGTCCTTATTTTGCACCCAATAACGGGAAAAAATAAAAAAAAAGTTATTTGAAATATTTTGGTTTTCTGTTTTTGTCCTTATTTTGCAACCCAAATAACGGGGAAAAAAAAAAGTGATTTGAAATATTTTGGTTTTCTGTTTTTGTCCTTATTTTGCACCCAAATAACGGGAAAAAAGAAAAAAAAAGTTAACTGAAATATTTTGGTTTTCTGTTTTTGTCCTTATTTTGCACCCAAATAACGGGAAAAAAGAAAAAAAAAGTTATCTGAAATATTTTGGTTTTCTGTTTTTGCCCTTATTTTGCACCCAAATAACGGGAAAAAATAAAAAAAAAGTTATTTGAAATATTTTGGTTTTCTGTTTTTGTCCTTATTTTGTACCCAAATAACGGGAAAAAAGAAAAAAAAAGTTATCTGAAATATTTTGGTTTTCTGTTTTTGTCCTTATTTTGCACCCAATAACGGGTTTTCTGTTTTTGTCCTTATTTTGCACCCAAATAACGGAAAAAAAGAAAAAAAAAGTTATCTGAAATATTTTGGTTTTCTGTTTTTGTCCTTATTTTGCACCCAAATAACGGGAAAAAAGAAAAAAAAAGTTATTTGAATTATTTCGGTTTTCATTTTTTGTCCTTATTTTGCACCCAAATAACGGGAAAAAAGAAAAAAAAAGTTATCTGAAATATTTTGGTTTTCTGTTTTTGTCCTTATTTTGCACCCAAATAACGGGAAAAAGATAAAAAAGTTATTTGAAATATTTTGGTTTTCTGTTTTTGTCCTTATTTTGCACCCAAATAACGGGAAAAAATAAAAAAAAAGTTATTTGAAATATTTTGGTTTTCTGTTTTTGTCTTAATTTTGCACCCAAATAACTGGAAAAAAGAAAAAAAAAGTTATCTGAAATATTTTGGTTTTCTGTTTTTGTCCTTATTTTGCACGCAATAACGGGAAAAAATAAAAAAAAAGTTATTTGAAATATTTTGGTTTTCTGTTTTTGTCCTTATTTTGCACCCAAATAACGGAAAAAAGAAAAAAAAAGTTATTTGAATTATTTTGGTTTTCTGTTTTTGTCCTTATTTTGCACCCAAATAACGGAAAAAAAGAAAAAAAAAGTTATCTGAAATATTTTGGTTTTCTGTTTTTGTCCTTATTTTGCACCCAAATAACGGGAAAAAAGAAAAAAAAAGTTATCTGAAATATTTTGGTTTTCTGTTTTTGTCCTTATTTTGCAACCCAAATAACGGGGAAAAAAAAAAGTGATTTGAAATATTGTGATTTTCTGTTTTTGTCCTTATTTTGCACCCAAATAACGGGGAAAAAAAAAAGTGATTTGAAATATTTTGGTTTTCTGTTTTTGTCCTTATTTTGCACCCAAATAACGGGAAAAAAGAAAAAAAAAGTTAACTGAAATATTTTGGTTTTCTGTTTTTGTCCTTATTTTGCACACAAATAACGGGAAAAAAGAAAAAAAAAAGTTAACTGAAATATTTTGGTTTCTGTTTTTGTCCTTATTTTGCACCCAAATAACGGGAAAAAAGAAAAAAAAAGTTATCTGAAATATTTTGGTTTTCTGTTTTTGCCCTTATTTTGCACCCAAATAACGGGAAAAAATAAAAAAAAAGTCATTTGAAATATTTTGGTTTTCTGTTTTTGTCCTTATTTTGCACCCAAATAACGGGAAAAAAGAAAAAAAAAGTTATCTGAAATATTTTGGTTTTCTCTTTTTGTCCTTATTTTGCACCCAAATAACGGGAAAAAATAAAAAAAAAGTTATTTGAAATATTGTGGTTTTCTGTTTTTGTCCTTATTTTGCACCCAAATAACGGGAAAAAATAAAAAAAAAGTTATCTGAAATATTTTGGTTTTCGGTTTTTGTCGTTATTTTGCATCCAAATAACGAGAAAAAAAAAAATAAAGTTATTTGAACTATTTTGGTTTTCTGTTTTTGTCCTTATTTTGCACCCAAATAACGGGAAAAAATAAAAAAAAAGTTATTTGCAATATTTTGGTTTTCTGTTTTTGTCCTTATTTTGCACCCAAATAACGGGAAAAAAGAAAAAAAAAGTTAACTGAAATATTTTGGTTTTCTGTTTTTGTCGTTATTTTGCATCCAAATAACGGGAAAAAAGAAAAAAAAAGTTATCTGAAATATTTTGGTTTTCTGTTTTTGCCCTTATTTTGCACCCAAATAACGGGAAAAAATAAAAAAAAAGTTATTTGAAATATTTTGGTTTTCTGCTTTTGTCCTTATTTTGTACCCAAATAACGGGAAAAAAGAAAAAAAAAGTTATTTGAAATATTTTGGTTTTCTGTTTTTGTCCTTATTTTGCACCCAAATAACAGGAAAAAATAAAAAAAAGTTATTTGTAATAATTTGGTTTTCTGTTTTTGTCCTTATTTTGCACCCAAATAACGGGAAAAAATAAAAGAAAAGTTATTTGAAATATTTTGGTTTTCTGTTTTTGTCCTTATTTTGCACCCAAATAACGGGAAAAAAGAAAAAAAAAGTTATCTGAAATATTTTGGTTTTCTGTTTTTGTCCTTATTTTGCACCTAAATAACGGGAAAAAAGAAAAAAAAAGTTATCTGAAATATTGTGGTTTTCTGTTTTTGTCCTTATTTTGCACCGAAATAACGGGAAGAAATAAAAAAAAAGTTATTTGAAATATTTTGGTTTTCTGTTTTTGTCATTATTTTGCACCCAAATATCGGGAAAAAAGAAAAAAATATTTATGTGAAATATTTTGGTTTTCGGTTTTTGTCCTTATTTTGCACCCAAATTACGGGAAAAAATAAAAAAAAAGTTATCTGAAATATTTTGGTTTTCTGTTTTTGTCCTTATTTTGCACCCAAATAACGGGAAAAAAGAAAAAAAAAGTTATTTGAAATATTTTGGTTTTCTGTTTTTGTCCTTATTTTGCACCCAAATAACGGGAAAAAAGAAAAAAAAAGTTATCTGAAATATTTTGGTTTTCTGTTTTTGTCCTTATTTTGCACCCAAATAATGGGAAAAAATAAAAAAAAGTTATCTGAAATATTTTGGTTTTCTGTTTTTGTCCTTATTTTGCACCCAAATAACGGGAAAAAATAAAAAAAAAGTTATTTGAAATATTTTGGTTTTCTGTTTTTGTGCTTATTTTGCACCCAAATAACGGGAAAAAATAAAAAAAAAGTTATCTGAAATATTTTGGTTTTCTGTTTTTGTCCTTATTTTGCACCCAAATAACGGGAAAAAGATAAAAAAGTTATTTGAAATATTTTGGTTTCTGTTTTTGTCCTTATTTTGCACCCAAATAACGGGAAAAAATAAAAAAAAAGTTATTTGAAATATTTTGGTTTTCAGTTTTTGTCCTAATTTTGCACCCAAATAACTGGAAAAAAGAAAAAAAAAGTTATTTGAAATATTTTGGTTTTCTGTTTTTGTCCTTATTTTGCACCCAAATAACGGGAAAAAAGAAAAAAAAGTTATTTGAAATATTTTGGTTTTCTGTTTTTGTCCTTATTTTGCACCCAAATAACGGGAAAAAATAAAAAAAAAGTTATTTGAAATATTTTGGTTTTCTGTTTTTGTCCTTATTTTGCACCCAAATAACGGGAAGAAATAAAAAAAAAGTTATTTGAAATATTTTGGTTTTCTGTTTTTGTCCTTATTTTGCACCCAAATAACGGGAAAAAATAAAAAAAAATTTATCTGAAATATTTTGGTTTTCTGTTTTTGTCCTTATTTTGCACCCAAATAACGGGAAAAAAGAAAAAAAAAGTTATCTGAAATATTTTGGTTTTCTGTTTTTGTCCTTATTTTGCACCCAAATAATGGGAAAAAATAAAAAAAAGTTATCTGAAACATTTTGGTTTTCTGTTTTTGTCCTTATTTTGCACCCAAATAACGGGAAAAAATAAAAAAAAAGTTATTTCAAATATTTTGGTTTTCTGTTTTTGTCCTTATTTTGCACCCAAATAACGGGAAGAAATAAAAAAAAAGTTATTTGAAATATTTTGGTTTTCTGTTTTTGTCCTTATTTGCACCCAAATAACGGGAAAAAAGAAAAAAAAATTTATCTGAAATATTTTGGTTTTCTGTTTTTGTCCTTATTTTGCACCCAAATAACGGGAGAAAAAAAAAAAGTTATCTATAATATTTTGGTTTTCTGTTTTGTCCTTATTTTGCACCCAAATAATGGGAAAAAATAAAAAAAAGTTATCTGAAATATTTTGGTTTTCTGTTTTTGTCCTTATTTTGCACCCAAATAACGGGAAAAAGATAAAAAAGTTATTTGAAATATTTTGGTTTTCTGTTTTTGTCCTTATTTTGCACCCAAATAACGGGAAAAAATAAAAAAAAAGTTATTTGAAATATTTTGGTTTTCTGTTTTTGTCTTAATTTTGCACCCAAATAACTGGAAAAAAGAAAAAAAAAGTTATCTGAAATATTTTGGTTTTCTGTTTTTGTCCTTATTTTGCACCCAATAACGGGAAAAAATAAAAAAAAAGTTATTTGAAATATTTTGGTTTTCTGTTTTGTCCTTATTTTGCACCCAAATAACGGAAAAAAGAAAAAAAAAGTTATTTGAATTATTTTGGTTTTCTGTTTTTGTCCTTATTTTGCACCCAAATAACGGAAAAAAAGAAAAAAAAAGTTATCTGAAATATTTTGGTTTTCTGTTTTTGTCCTTATTTTGCACCCAAATAACGGGAAAAAAGAAAAAAAAAGTTATTTGAATTATATTGGTTTTCTGTTTTTGTCCTTATTTTGCACCCAAATAACGGGAAAAAATAAAAAAAAAGTTATCTGAAATATTTTGGTTTTCTGTTTTTGTCCTTATTTTGCACCCAAATAACGGGCAAAAATAAAAAAAAAGTTATTTGAAATATTGTGGTTTTCTGTTTTTGTCCTTATTTTGCACCCAAATAACGGGAAAAAATAAAAAAAAAGTTATCTGAAATATTTTGGTTTTCTGTTTTTGTCGTTATTTTGCATCCAAATAACGAGAAAAAAAAAAAAAGTTATTTGAAATATTTTGGTTTTCTGTTTTTGTCCTTATTTTGCACCCAAATAACGGGGGGAAAAAAAAAGTGATTTGAAATATTTTGGTTTTCTGTTTTTGTCCTTATTTTGCACCCAAATAACGGGAAAAAAGAAAAAAAAAGTTAACTGAAATATTTTGGTTTTCTGTTTTTGTCCTTATTTTGCACCCAAATAACGGGAAAAGAAAAAAAAAAGTTATCTGAAATATTTTGGTTTTCTGTTTTTGCCCTTATTTTGCACCCAAATAACGGGAAAAAATAAAAAAAAAGTTATTTGAAATATTTTGGTTTTCTGTTTTTGTCCTTATTTTGTACCCAACTAACGGGAAAAAAGATAAAAAAAGTTATTTGAAATATTTTGGTTTTCTGTTTTTGTACTTATTTTGCACCAAAATAACGGGAAAAAATTAAAAAAAAGTTAATTGCAATATTTTGGTTTTCTGTTTTTGTCCTTATCTTGCACCCAAATAACGGGAAAAAAGAAAAAAAAAGTTAACTGGAATATTTTGGTTTCTGTTTTTGTCCTTATTTTGCACCCAAATAACAGGAAAAAAGAAAAAAAAAGTTATCTGAAATATTTTGGTTTTCTGTTTTTGCCCTTATTTTGCACCCAAATAACGGGAAAAAATAAAAAAAAAGTCATTTGAAATATTTTGGTTTTCTGTTTTTGTCCTTATTTTGCACCCAAATAACGGGAAAAAATAGAAAAAAAGTTATCTGAAATATTTTGGTTTTCTCTTTTTGTCCTTATTTTGCACAAAAATAACGGGAAAAAATAAAAAAAAAGTTATTTGAAATATTGTGGTTTTCTGTTTTTGTCCTTATTTTGCACCCAAATAACGCGAAAAAATAAAAAAAAAGTTATCTGAAATATTTTGGTTTTCTGTTTTTGTCGTTATTTTGCATCCAAATAACGAGAAAAAAAAAAAAAAAGTTATTTGAAATATTTTGGTTTTCTGTTTTTGTCCTTATTTTGCACCCAAATAACGGGAAAAAAGAAAAAAAAAGTTAACTGAAATATTTTGGTTTTCTGTTTTTGTCCTTATTTTGCACCCAAATAACGGGAAAAAAGAAAAAAAAAGTTATCTGAAATATTTTGGTTTTCTGTTTTTGCCCTTATTTTGCACCCAAATAACGGGAAAAAATAAAAAAAAAGTTATTTGAAATATTTTGGTTTTCTGCTTTTGTCCTTATTTTGTACCCAAATAACGGGAAAAAAGAAAAAAAAAGTTATTTGAAATATTTTGGTTTTCTGTTTTTGTCATTATTTTGCACCCAAATATCGGGAAAAAAGAAAAAAAAAGTTATTTGAAATATTTTGGTTTTCTGTTTTTGTTCTTATTTTGCACCCAAATAACAGGAAAAAATAAAACAAAGTTATTTGTAATAATTTGGTTTTCTGTTTTTGTCCTTATTTTGCACCGAAATAACGGGAAGAAATAAAAAAAAAGTTATTTGAAATATTTTGGTTTTCTGTTTTTGTCATTATTTTGCACCCAAATATCGGGAAAAAAGAAAAAAAAAGTTATCTGAAATATTTTGGTTTTCGGTTTTTGTCCTTATTTTGCACCCAAATTACGGGAAAAAAGAAAAAAAAAGTTATCTGAAATATTTTGGTTTTCTGTTTTTGTCCTTATTTTGCACCCAAATAACGGGAAAAAAGAAAAAAAAAGTTATTTGAAATATTTTGGTTTTCTGTTTTTGTCCTTATTTTGCACCCAAATAACGGGAAAAAATAAAAAAAAAGTTATCTGAAATATTTTGGTTTTCTGTTTTTGTCGTTATTTTGCATCCAAATAACGAATAAAAAAAAAAAAGTTATTTGAAATATTTTGGTTTTCTGTTTTTGTCCTTATTTTGCACCAAAAAAACGGGAAAAAAGAAAAAAAAAGTTATTTGAAATATTTTGGTTTTCTGTTTTTGTCCTTATTTTGCACCCAAATAACGGGAAAAAATAAAAAAAAAGTTATTTGAAATATTTTGGTTTTCTGTTTTTGTCCTTATTTTGCACCCAAATAACGGGAAGAAATAAAAAAAAAGTTATTTGAAATATTTTGGTTTTCTGTTTTTGTCCTTATTTTGCACCCAACTAACGGGAAAAAATAAAAAAAAAGTTATCTGAAATATTTTGGTTTTCGGTTTTTGTCCTTATTTTGCACCCAAATTACGGGAAAAAAAGAAAAAAAAAGTTATCTGAAATATTTTGGTTTTCTGTTTTTGTCCTTATTTTGCACCCAAATAACGGGAAAAAAGAAAAAAAAATTTATCTGAAATATTTTGGTTTTCTGTTTTTGTTCTTATTTTGCACCCAAATAACGGGAAAAAAGAAAAAAAAAGTTATCTGAAATATTTTGGTTTTCTGTTTTTGTCCTTATTTTGCACCTAAATAATGGGAAAAAATAAAAAAAAGTTATCTGAAAAATTTGATTTTCTGTTTTTGTCCTTATTTTGCACCCAAATAACGGGAAAAAATAAAAAAAAAGTTATTTGAAATATTTTGGTTTTCTGTTTTTGTCCTTATTTTGCACCCAAATAACGGGAAGAAATAAAAAAAAAGTTATTTGAAATATTTTGGTTTTCTGTTTTTGTCCTTATTTTGCACCCAAATAACGGGAAAAAAGAAAACAAAATTTATCTGAAATATTTTGGTTTTCTGTTTTTGTCCTTATTTTGCACCCAAATAACGGGAGAAAAAAAAAAAAAGTTATCTGAAATATTTTGGTTTTCTGTTTTTGTCCTTATTTTGCACCCAAATAATGGGAAAAAATAAAAAAAAGTTATCTGAAATATTTTGGTTTTCTGTTTTTGTCCTTATTTTGCACCCAAATAACGGGAAAAAGATAAAAAAGTTATTTGAAATATTTTGGTTTTCTGTTTTTGTCCTTATTTTGCACCCAAATAACGGGAAAAAATAAAAAAAAAGTTATTTGAAATATTTTGGTTTTCTGTTTTTGTCTTAATTTTGCACCCAAATAACTGGAAAAAGAAAAAAAGTTATCTGAAATATTTTGGTTTTCTGTTTTTGTCCTTATTTTGCACCCAATAACGGGAAAAAATAAAAATAAAGTTATTTGAAATATTTTGGTTTTCTGTTTTTGTCCTTATTTTGCACCCAAATAACGGAAAAAAGAAAAAAAAAAGTTATTTGAATTATTTTGGTTTTCTGTTTTTTGTCCTTATTTTGCACCCAAATAACGAAAAAAAAGAAAAAAAAAGTTATCTGAAATATTTTGGTTTTCTGTTTTTGTCCTTATTTTGCACCCAAATAACGGGAATAAAGAAAAAAAAAGTTATTTGAATTATTTTGGTTTTCTGTTTTTGTCCTTATTTTGCTCCCAAATAACGGGAAAAAAGAAAAAAAAAGTTATCTGAAATATTTTGGTTTTCTGTTTTTGTCCTTATTTTGCACCCAAATAACGGGCAAAAATAAAAAAAAAGTTATTTGAAATATTGTGGTTTTCTGTTTTTGTCCTTATTTTGCACCCCAAATAACGGGAAAAAATAAAAAAAAAGTTATCTGAAATATTTTGGTTTTCTGTTTTTGTCGTTATTTTGCATCCAAATAACGAGAAAAAAAAAAAAAAGTTATTTGAAATATTTTGGTTTTATGTTTTTGTCCTTATTTTGCACCCAAATAACGGGGGAAAAAAAAAGTGATTTGAAATATTTTGGTTTTCTGTTTTTGTCCTTATTTGCACCCAAATAACGGGAAAAAAGAAAAAAAAAGTTAACTGAAATATTTTGGTTTTCTGTTTTTGTCCTTATTTTGCACCCAAATAACGGGAAAAAAGAAAAAAAAAGTTATCTGAAATATTTTGGTTTTCTGTTTTTGCCCTTATTTTGCACCCAAATAACGGGAAAAAGTAAAAAAAAAGTTATTTGAAATATTTTGGTTTTCTGTTTTTGCCCTTATTTTGCACCCAAATAACGGGAAAAAATAAAAAAAAAGTTATTTGAAATATTTTGGTTTTCTGTTTTTGTCCTTATTTTGTACCCAAATAACGGGAAAAAAGAAAAAAAAAGTTATTTGAAATATTTTGGTTTTCTGTTTTTGTACTTATTTTGCACCCAAAATAACGGGAAAAAATTAAAAAAAGTTATTTGCAATATATTGGTTTTCTGTTTTTGTCCTTATCTTGCACCCAAATAACGGGAAAAAAGAAAAAAAAAGTTAACTGGAATATTTTGGTTTCTGTTTTTGTCCTTATTTTGCACCCAAATAACGGGAAAAAAGAAAAAAAAAGTTATCTGAAATATTTTGGTTTTCTGTTTTTGCCCTTATTTTGCACCCAAATAACGGGAAAAAATAAAAAAAAAGTTATCTGAAATATTTTGGTTTTCTTTTTTTTTTCGTTATTTTGCATCCAAATAACGAGAAAAAAAAAAAAAAAGGTATTTGAAATATTTTGGTTTTCTGTTTTTGTCCTTATTTTGCACCCAAATAACGGGAAAAAATAAAAAAAAAGTTATCTGAAATATTTTGGTTTTCTGTTTTTGTCGTTATTTTGCATCCAAATAACGAGAAAAAAAAAAAAAAAGTTATTTGAAATATTTTGGTTTTCTGTTTTTGTCCTTATTTTGCACCCAAATAACGGGAAAAAAGAAAAAAAAGTTAACTGGAATATTTTGGTTTCTGTTTTTGTCCTTATTTTGCACCCAAAATAACGGGAAAAAATAAAAAATAAGTTATCTGAAATATTTTGGTTTTCTGTTTTTGTCGTTATTTTGCATCCAAATAACGAGAAAAAAAAAAAAAAAGTTATTTGAAATATTTTGGTTTTCTGTTTTTTGTCCTTATTTTGCACCCAAATAACGGGAAAAAAGAAAAAAAAAGTTAACTGAAATATTTTGGTTTTCTGTTTTTTGTCCTTATTTTGCACCCAAATAACGGGAAAAAAAAAAAAAAGTTAACTGAAATATTTTGGTTTTCTGTTTTTGTCCTTATTTTGCACCCAAATAACGGGAAAAAATAAAAAAAAAGTTTTTTGAAATATTTTGGTTTTCTGCTTTTGTCCTTATTTTGTACCCAAATAACGGGAAAAAAGAAAAAAAAAGTTATTTGAAATATTTTGGTTTTCTGTTTTTGTCCTTATTTTGCACCCAAATAACGGGAAAAAAGAAAAAAAGTTATCTGAAATATTTTGGTTTTCTGTTTTTGTCCTTATTTTGCACCTAAATAACGGGAAAAAAGAAAAAAAAAGTTATCTGAAATATTGTGGTTTTCTGTTTTTGTCCTTATTTTGCACCCAAATAACGGGAAGAAATTAAAAAAAAGTTATTTGAAATATTTTGGTTTTCTGTTTTTGTCATTATTTTGCACCCAAATATCGGGAAAAAAGAAAAAAAAAGTTATCTGAAATATTTTGGTTTTCGGTTTTTTGTCGTTATTTTGCAAACAAATAACGAGAAAAAAAAAAAAAAGTTATTTGAAATATTTTGGTTTTCTGTTTTTGTCCTTATTTTGCACCAAAATAACGGGAAGAAATAAAAAAAAAGTTATTTGAAATATTTTGGTTTTCTGTTTTTGTCCTTATTTTGCACCCAAATAACGGGAAAAAAGAAAAAAAAATTTATCTGAAATATTTTGGTTTTCTGTTTTTGTCCTTATTTTGCACCCAAATAACGGGAAAAAAGAAAAAAAAAGTTATCTGAAATATTTTGGTTTTCTGTTTTTGTCCATATTTTGCACCCAAATAATGGGAAAAAATAAAAAAAAAGTTATCTGAAACATTTTGGTTTTCTGTTTTGTCCTTATTTTGCACCCAAATAACGGGAAAAAATAAAAAAAAGTTATTTGAAATATTTTGGTTTCCTGTTTTTGTCCTTATTTTGCACCCAAATAACGGGAAGAAATAAAAAAAAAAGTTATTTGAAATATTTTGGTTTTCTGTTTTTGTCCTTATTTTGCACCAAAATAACGGGAAAAAAGAAAACAAAATTTATCTGAAATATTTTGGTTTTCTGTTTTTGTCCTTATTTTGCACCCAAATAACGGGAGAAAAAAAAAAAAAGTTATCTGAAATATTTTGGTTTTCTGTTTTTGTCCTTATTTTGCACCCAAATAATGGGAAAAAATAAAAAAAAGTTATCTGAAATATTTTGGTTTTCTGTTTTTGTCCTTATTTTGCACCCAAATAACGGGAAAAAGATAAAAAAGTTATTTGAAATATTTTGGTTTTCTGTTTTTGTCCTTATTTTGCACCCAAATAACGGGAAAAAATAAAAAAAAAGTTATTTGAAATATTTTGGTTTTCTGTTTTTGTCTTAATTTTGCACCCCAAATAACTGGAAAAAAGAAAAAAAAAGTTATCTGAAATATTTTGGTTTTCTGTTTTTGTCCTTATTTTGCACCCAATAACGGGAAAAAATAAAAAAAAAGTTATTTGATATATTTTGGTTTTCTGTTTTTTGTCCTTATTTTGCACCCAAATAACGGAAAAAAGAAAAAAAAAGTTATTTGAATTATTTTGGTTTTCTGTTTTTGTCCTTATTTTGCACCCAAATAACGGAAAAAAAGAAAAAAAAAGTTATCTGAAATATTTTGGTTTTCTGTTTTTGTCCTTATTTTGCACCCAAATAACGGGCAAAAATAAAAAAAAAGTTATTTGAAATATTGTGGTTTTCTGTTTTTGTCCTTATTTTGCACCCAAATAACGGAAAAAAATAAAAAAAAAGTTATCTGAAATATTTTGGTTTTCTGTTTTTGTCGTTATTTTGCATCCAAATAACGAGAAAAAAAAAAAAAGTTATTTGAAATATTTTGGTTTTATGTTTTTGTCCTTATTTTGCACCAAAATAACGGGAAAAAATTTAAAAAAAGTGATTTGAAATATTTTGGTTTTCTGTTTTT
>OZ010649.1:28931495-28958955 GCA_963932195.1 Empis livida | reverse complement strand
TGCAAAATAAGCACAAAAACAGAAAACCAAAATATTTCAGATAACATTTCCCCCCCCCCCCCCCGTTATTTGGGTGCAAAATAAGGACAAAAACAGAAAACCAAAATATTTCAGAATACTTTTTTTTTTTCCCATTATTTGGGTGCAAAATAAGGACAAAAACAGAAAACCAAAATATTTCAAATAACTTTTTTTTTATTTTTTCCCGTTATTTGGGTGCAAAATAAGGACAAAAACAGAAAACCAAAATATTTCAGATAACTTTTTTCTTATTTTTTCCCGTTATTTGGGTGCAAAATAAGGACAAAAACAGAAAACCAAAATATTTCAAATAACTTTTTTTTCCTTTTTCCGTTATTTGGGTGCAAAATAAGGACAAAAACAGAAACCAAAATATTTCAAATAACTTTTTTTTTATTTTTTCCCGTTAGTTGGGTGCAAAATAAAGACAAAAACAGAAAACCAAAATATTTCAGATAACTTTTTTTTTTTTCCCCCGTTATTTGGGTGCAAAATAAGGACAAAAACAGAAAACCAAAATATTTCAGATAACTTTTTTTTTAATTTTTTCCCGTTATTTAGGTGCAAAATAAGGACAAAAACAGAAAACCAAAATATTTCAAATAACTTTTTTTTTATTTTTTCCCGTTATTTGGGTGCAAAATAAGGACAAAAAAAGAAAACCAAAATATTTGAAATAACTTTTTTTTTTTTTTTCAGTTATTTGGCTGCAAAATAAGGACAAAAACAGAAAACCAAAATATTTCAAATAAATTTTTTTTTTCCCGTTATTTGCGTGCAAAATAAGGACAAAACCAGAAAACCAAAATATTTCAAATAACTTTTTTTTTCTTTTTTCCCGGTATTTGGGATGCAAAATAAGCACAAAAACAGAAAACCAAAATATTTCAAATAACTTTTTTTTTATTTTTTCCCGTTATTTGGGTGCATAATAAGGACAAAAACAGAAAACCAAAATATTTCAAATAACTTTTTTTTTCTTTTTTCCCGTTATTTGGGTGCAAAATAAGGACAAAAACAGAAACCAAATTATTTCAGATAACTTTTTTTTTATTTTCCCGTTATTTGGGTGCAAAATAAGGACAAAAACAGAAAACCAAAATATTTCAGATAACTTTTTTTTTCTTTTTTCCCGTTATTTGGGTGCAAAATAAGGACAAAAACAGAAAACCAAAATATTTCAGATAACTTTTTTTTCTTTTTTCCCGTCATTTGGGTGCAAAATAAGGACAAAAACAGAAAACCAAAATATTTCAGATAACTGTTTTTTTTCTTTTTTCCCGTTATTTGGGTGCAAAATAAGGACAAAACAGAAAACCAAAATATTTCAAATAACTTTTTTTTTATTTTTTCCAGTTATTTGGGTGCAAAATAAGAACAAAAACAGAAAACCAAAATATTTCAGATAACTTTTTTTTTCTGTTTTCCAGTTATTTAGGTGCAAAATAAGGACAAAAACAGAAAACCAAAATATTTCAGATAACATTTTTTTTTCCCGTTATTTGCGTGCAAAATAAGGACAAAACCAGAAAACCAAAATATTTCAAATAACTTTTTTTTCTTTTTTCCCTGTATTTGGGTTACAAAAAAAAGGACAAAAACAGAAAACCAAATATTTCAGATAACTTTTTTTTTATTTTTTCCCGTTATTTGGGTGCAAAATAAGGACAAAAACAGAAAACCAAAATATTTCAAATAACTTTTTTTTTTCTTTTTTCCCGTTATTTGGGTGCAAAATAAGGACAAAAACAGAAACCAAAATATTTCAGATAACTTTTTTTTTATTTTTCCCCTTATTTGGGTGCACAATAAGGACAAAAACAGAAAACCAAAATATTTCAGATAACTTTTTTTTTCTTTTTTCCCGTTATTTGGGTGCAAAATAAGGACAAAAACAGAAAACCAAAATATTTCAGATAACTTTTTTTTCTTTTTTCCCGTTATTTGGGTGCAAAATAAGGACAAAAACAGAAAACCAAAATATTTCAGATAACTTTTTTTTTCTTTTTTCCCGTTATTTGGGTGCAAAATAAGGACAAAAACAGAAAACCAAAATATTTCAAATAACTTTTTTTTATTTTTTCCCGTTATTTGGGTGCAAAATAACAACAAAAAACAGAAAACCAAAATATTTCAGATACCTTTTTTTTTATTTTTTCCCGTTATTTAGGTGCATAATAAGGACAAAAACAGAAAACCAAAATATTTCAAATAACTTTTTTTTTCTTTTTTCCAGTTATTTGGGTGCAAAATAAGGACAAAAAGAGAAAACCAAAATATTTCAAATAACTTTTTTTTTATTTTTTCCTGTTATTTGGGTGCAAAATAAGGACAAAAACAGAAAACCAAAATATTTCAGATAACTTTTTTTTTATATTTTCCCGTTATTTGGGTGCAAAATAAGGACAAAAACAGAAAACCAAAATATTTCAAATAACTTTTTTTTTCTTTTTTCCCGTTATTTGGGTGCAAAATAAGGACAAAACAGAAAACCAAATTATTTCAAATAACTTTTTTTTATTTTTTCCCGTTATTTGGGTGCAAAATAAGGGCAAAAACAGAAAACCAAAATATTTCAGATAACTTTTTTTTTTCTTTTTTCTCGTTATTTGGGTGCAAAATAAGGCCAAAAACAGAAAACCAAAATATTTCAGATAACTTTTTTTTTATTTTTTCCCGTAATTTGGGTGCAAAATAAGGACAATAACAGAAAACCAAAATATTTCAAATAACTTTTTTTTTCTTTTTTCCCGTTATTTGGGTGCAAAAGAAGGACAAAAACAGAAAACCAAAATATTTCAAATAACTTTTTTTTTATTTTTTCCCGTTATTTTGGTGCAAAATAAGGACAAAAACAGAAAACCAAAATATTTCAAATAGCTTTTTTTTTCCCGTTATTTGGGTGCAAAATAAGGACAAAAACAGAAAACCAAAATATTTCAGATAACTTTTTTTTTATTTTTTCCCGTTGTTTGGGTGCAAAATAAGGACAAAAACAGAAAACCAAAATATTTCAAATAACTTTTTTTTTCTTTTTTCCCGTTACTTGGGTGCAAAATAAGGACAAAGACAGAAAACCAAAATATTTCAGATAACTTTTTTTTTCTTTTTTCCCGTTATTTGGGTGCAAAATAAGGACAAAAACAGAAAACCAAAATATTTCAAATAACTTTTTATTTCTTTTTTCCCGTTATTTGGGTGCAAAATAAGGACAAAAACAGAAAACCAAAATATTTCAAATAACTTTTTTTTTCTTTTTTCCCGTTATTTGGGTACAAAATAAGGACAAAAACAGAAAACCAAAATATTTCAAATAACTTTTTTTTTATTTTTTCCCGTTATTTGGGTGCAAAATAAGGGCAAAAACAGAAAACCAAAATATTTCAGATAACTTTTTTTTTCTTTTTTCCCGTTATTTGGGGGCAAAATAAGGACAAAAACAGAAAACCAAAATATTTCATTTAACTTTTTTTTTCTTTTTTCCCGTTATTTGGGTGCAAAATTAGGGCAAAAACAGAAAACCAAAATATTTCAAATAACTTTTTTTTTATTTCTTCCCGTTATTTGGGTGCAAAATAAGGACAAAAACAGAAAACCAAAATATTTCAAATAACTTTTTTTTTATTTTTTCCCGTTATTTGGGTACAAAATAAGGACAAAAACAGAAAACCAAAATATTTCAAATAACTTTTTTTTTATTTTTTCCCGTTATTTGGGTGCAAAATAAGGGCAAAAACAGAAAACCAAAATATTTCAGATAACTTTTTTTTCTTTTTTCCCGTTATTTGGGTGCAAAATAAGGGCAAAAACAGAAAACCAAAATATTTCAAATCACTTTTTTTAAATTTTTTCCCGTTATTTTGGTGCAAAATAAGGACAAAAACATAAAACCAAAATATTTCAAATAACTTTTTTTTTTTTTCTCGTTATTTGGATGCAAAATAACGACAAAAACAGAAAACCAAAATATTTCAGATAACTTTTTTTTTATTTTTTTCCGTTATTTGGGTGCAACATAAGGACAAAAACAGAAAACCACAATATTTCAAATAACTTTTTTTTTATTTTTGCCCGTTATTTGGGTGCAAAATAAGGACAAAAACAGAAAACCAAAATATTTCAGATAACTTTTTTTTTCTTTTTTTCCGTTATTTGGATGCAAAATAAGGACAAAAACAGAAAACCAAAATAATTCAAATAACTTTTTTTTTCTTTTTTCCGTTATTTGGGTGCAAAATAAGGACAAAAACAGAAAACCAAAATATATCAAATAACTTTTTTTTTATTTTTTCCCGTTATTGGGTGCAAAATAAGGACAAAAACAGAAAACCAAAATATTTCAGATAACTTTTTTTTTCTTTTTTCCAGTTATTTGGGTGCAAAATTAAGACAAAAACAGAAAACCAAAATATTTCAAATAACTTTTTTTTTATTTTTTCCCGTTATTTGGGTGCAAAATAAGGACAAAAACAGAAAACCAAAATATTTCAAATAACTTTTTTATCTTTTTCCCGTTATTTGGGTGCAAAATAAGGACAAAAACAGAAAACCAAAATATTTCAGATAACTTTTTTTTATTTTTTCCCATTATTTGGGTGCAAAATAAGGACAAAAACAGAAAACCAAAATATTTCAGATAACTTTTTTTTTTTTCTCCCGTTATTTGGGTGCAAAATAAGGACAAAAACAGAAAACCAAAATATTTCAGATAAATTTTGTTTTCTTTTTTCCCGTTATTTGGGTGCAAAATAAGGACAAAAACAGAAAACCAAAATATTTCAAATAACTTTTTTTTTATTTCTTCCCGTTATTTGGGTGCAAAATAAGGACAAAAACAGGAAACCAAAATATTTCAAATAACTTTTTTTTTATTTTTTCCCGTTATTTGGGTGCAAAATAAGGACAAAAACAGAAAACCAAAATGTTTCAGATAACTTTTTTTTATTTTTTCCCATTATTTGGGTGCAAAATATGGACAAAAACAGAAAACCAAAATATTTCAGATAACTTTTTTTTTCTTTTTTCCCGTTATTTGGGTGCAAAATAAGGACAAAAACAGAAAACCAAAATATTTCAGATAAATTTTTTTTTCTTTTTTCCCGTTATTTGGGTGCAAAATAAGGACAAAAACAGAAAACCAAAATATTTCAAATAACTTTTTTTTTATTTCTTCCCGTTATTTTGGTGCAAAATAAGGACAAAAACAGAAAACCAAAATATTTCAAATAACTTTTTTTTTTTTTTCTCGTTATTTGGTTGCAAAATAACGACAAAAACCGAAAACCAAAATATTTCAGATAACTTTTTTTTTCTTTTTTCCCGATATTTGGGTGCAAAATAATGACAAAAACAGAAAACCAAAATATTTCAAATAACTTTTTTTTAATATCTTCCCGTTATTTGGGTGCAAAATAAGGACAAAAACAGAAAACCACAATATTTCAGATAACTTTTTTTTTCTTTTTTCCCGTTATTTAGGTGCAAAATAAGGACAAAAACAGAAAACCAAAATATTTCAGATAACTTTTTTTTCTTTTTTCCCGTTATTTGGGTGCAAAATAAGGACAAAAACAGAAAACCAAAATATTTCAAATAACTTTTTTTTTCTTTTTTCCCGTTATTTGGGTACAAAATAAGGACAAAAGCAGAAAACCAAAATATTTCAAAAAACTTTTTTTTTATTTTTTCCCGTTATTTGGGTGCAAAATAAGGGCAAAAACAGAAAACCAAAATATTTCAGATAACTTTTTTTTTTTTCCCGTTATTTGGGTGCAAAATAAGGACAAAAACAGAAAACCAAAATATTTCAGATAACTTTTTTTTTCTTTTTTCCCGTTATTTGGGTGCAAAATAAGGACAAAAACAGAAAACCAAAATATTTCAAATAACTTTTTTTTTTTTTTTTCTCGTTATTTGGATGCAAAATAACGACAAAAACAGAAAACCAAAATATTTCAGATAACTTATTTTTTATTTTTTCCCGTTATTTGGGTGCAAAATAAGGACAAAAACAGAAACCAAAATATTCCAGTTAACTTTTTTTTTCTTTTTTCCCGTTATTTGGGTGCAAAATAAGGACAAAAACAGAAAACCAAAATATTTCAAATAACTTTTTTTTTTTTTTCTCGTTATTTGGATGCAAAATAACGACAAAAACAGAAAACCAAAATATTTCAGATAACTTTTTTTTTATTTTTTCCCGTTATTTGGGTGCAAAATAAGGACAAAAACAGAAAACCAAAATATTTCAAATACCTTTTTTTTTTTTTTTTCTCGTTATTTGGATGCAAAATTACGACAAAAAAAAGAAAACCAAAATATTTCAGATAACTTTTTTTTTATTTTTTCCCGTTATTTGGGTGTAAAATAAGGACAAAAACAGAAAACCAAAATATTCCAGATAACTTTTTTTTTCTTTTTTCCCGTTATTTTGGTGCAAAATAAGGAAAAAAAACGGAAATCCAAAATATTTCAGATAACTTTTTTTTTTATTTTCTCCATTATTTTGGGTGCAAAATAAGGACAAAAACAGAAAACCAAAATATTTCAGATAACTTTTTTTTTATTTTTTCCCGTTATTTAGGTGCAAAATAAGGACAAAAACAGAAAACCAAAATATTTCAGATAACTTTTTTTTTATTTTTTCCCGTTATTCTGTGCAAAATAAGGACAAAAACAGAAAACCAAAATATTTCAGATAACTATTTTTTTCTTTTTTCCCGTTATTTAGGTGCAACATAAGGACAAAAACAGAAAACCAAAATATTTCAAATAACTTTTTTTTTTCCCCCGTTATTTGAGTGCAAAATAAGGACAAAAACAGAAAACCAAAATATTTCAGATAACTTTTTTTTTCTTTTTTCCCGTTATTTGGGTGCAAAATAAGGACAAAAACAGAAAACCAAAATATTTGAAATAACTTTTTTTTTCTTTTTTTCAGTTATTTGGGTGCAAAATAAGGACAAAAACAGAAAACCAAAATATTTCTAATAACTTTTTTTTTTCCCTTTATTTGGGTGCAAAATAACTACAAAACCAGAAAACCAAAATATTTCAAATAACTTTTTTTTCTTTTTTCCCGTTATTTGGGTGCAAAATAAGGACAAAAACAGAAAACCAAAATATTTCTGATAACTTTTTTTTTATTTTTTCCCGTTATTTGGGTGCAAAATAAGGACAGAAACAGAAAACCAAAATATTTCAAATAACTTTTTTTTTATTTTTTCCCGTTATTTGGGTGCAAAATAAGGACAAGAACAGAAACCAATATATTTCAGATAACTTTTTTTTTATTTTTCCCGTTATTTGGGTGCAAAATAAAGACAAAAACAGAAAACCAAAATATTTCAGATAACTTTTTTTTTCTTTTTTTCCCGTTATTTGGGTGCAAAATAAGGACAAAACCAGAAAACCAAAATATTTCAGATAACTTTTTTTTTTCCCTTTATTTGGGTGCAAAATAACTACAAAACCAGAAAACCAAAATATTTCAAATAACTTTTTTTTCTTTTTTCCCGTTATTTGGGTGCAAAATAAGGACAAAAACAGAAAACCAAAATATTTCTGATAACTTTTTTTTTATTTTTTCCCGTTATTTGGGTGCAAAATAAGGACAGAAACAGAAAACCAAAATATTTCAAATAACTTTTTTTTTATTTTTTCCCGTTATTTGGGTGCAAAATAAGGACAAGAACAGAAACCAATATATTTCAGATAACTTTTTTTTTATTTTTCCCGTTATTTGGGTGCAAAATAAGGACAAAAACAGAAAACCAAAATATTTCAGATAACTTTTTTTTTCTTTTTTTCCCGTTATTTGGGTGCAAAGGACAAAAACAGAAAACCAAAATATTTGAAATAATTTTTTTTTTTTCCCGTTTTTTGCGTGCAAAATAAGGACAAAACCAGAAAACCAAAATATTTCAAATAACTTTTTTTTTCTTTTTTCCCGTTATTTGGGTGCCAAATAAGGACAAAAACAGAAAACCAAAATATTTCAGATAACTTTTTTTTTATTTTTTCCCGTTATTTGGGTGCAAAATAAAGACAAAAACAGAAAACCAAAATATTTCAGATAACTTTTTTTTTTCTTTTTTTCCCGTTATTTGGGTGCAAAATAAGGACAAAACAGAAAACCAAAATATTACATATAACTTTTTTTTTTCCCGTTATTTGCGTGCAAAATAAGGACAAAACCAGAAAACCAAAATATTTCAAATAACTTTTTTTTTCTTTTTTCCCGTTATTTGGGTGCCAAATAAGGACAAAAACAGAAAACCAAAATATTTCAGATAACTTTTTTTTTATTTTTTCCCGTTATTTGGGTGCAAAATAAGGACAAAAACAGAAAACCAAAATATTTCAAATAACTTTTTTTTTATTTTTTCCAGTTATTTGGGTGCACTTTTTTGGACAAAAACAGAAAACCAAAATATTTCAGATAACTTTTTTTTTCTTTTTTCCCGTTATTTAGGTGCAAAATAAGGAAAAAAACAGAAAACCAAAATATTTCAGATAACATTTTTTTTTTGCCCCGTTATTTGGGTGCAAATGCAAAATAAGGACAAAAACAGAAAACCAAAATATTTCAAATAACTTTTTTTTTAATTTTTTCCCGTTATTTGGGTGCAAAATAAGGACAAAAACAGAAACCAAAATATTTCAGATAAGTTTTTTGTTATTTTTCCCGTTATTTGGGTGCAAAATAAGGACAAAAACAGAAAACCAAAATATTTCAGATAACTTTTTTTTTCTTTTTTCCCGTTATTTAGGTGCAAAATAAGGAAAAAAACAGAAAACCAAAATATTTCAGATAACATTTTTTTTTTGCCCCGTTATTTGGGTGCAAATGCAAAATAAGGACAAAAACAGAAAACCAAAATATTTCAAATAACTTTTTTTTTAATTTTTTCCCGTTATTTGGGTGCAAAATAAGGACAAAAACAGAAACCAAAATATTTCAGATAAGTTTTTTGTTATTTTTCCCGTTATTTGGGTGCAAAATAAGGACAAAAACAGAAAACCAAAATTTTTCAGATAACTTTTTTTTTCTTTTATCCCGTTATTAGGGTGCAAAATAAGGACAAAAACAGAAAACCAAAATATTTCAGAAAACTTTTTTTTTATTTTTTCCCGTTATTTAGGTGCAAAATAAGGACAAAAACAGAAAACCAAAATATTTCAGAGAACATTTTTTTTTTCCCGTTATTTGGGTGCAAAATAAGGACAAAAACAGAAAACCAAAATATTTCAGAAAACTTTTTTTTTTTTCCCGTTATTTGGGTGCAAAATAAGGACAAAAACAGAAAACCAAAATATTTCAAATAACTTTTTTTTTATTTTTTCCCGTTATTTGGGTGCAAAATAAGGACAAAAACAGAAAACCAAAATATTTCAGATAACTTTTTTTTTATTTTTTCCCGTTATTTGGGTGCAAAATAAGGACAAACACAGAAAACCAAAATATTTCAAATAACTTTTTTTTCCTTTTAACCGTTATTTGGGTGCAAAATAAGGACAAAAACAGAAAACCAAAATATTTCAAATAACTTTTTTTTTATTTTTTCCCGTTATTTGGGTGCAAAATAAGGACAAAAACAGAAAACCAAAATATTCCAGATAACTTTTTTTTTTTCTCCCGTTATTTGGGTGCAAAATAAGGACAAAAACAGAAAACCAAAATATTCCAGATAACTTTTTTTTTTTTCTCCCGTTATTTGGGTGCAAAATAAGGACAAAAACAGAAAACCAAAATATTTCAGATAACTTTTTTTTTTATTTTTTCCCGTTATTTGGGTGCAAAATAAGGACAAAAACAGAAAACCAAAATATTTCAAATAAATTTTTTTTTCCCCGTTATTTGCGTGCAAAATAAGGACAAAACCAGAAAACCAAAATATTTCAAATAACTTTTTTTTTCTTTTTTCCCGTTATTTGGGATGCAAAATAAGGACTAAAACAGAAAACCAAAATATTTCAGATAACTTTTTTTTTATTTTTTCCCGTTATTTGGGTGCAAAATAAGGACAAAAACAGAAAACCAAAATATTTCAAATAAGTTTTTTTTTATTTTTTACCGTTATTTGGGTGCAAAATAAGGACAAAAACAGAAAACTAAAATATTTCAAATAACTTTTTTTTTATTTTTTCCCGTTATTTGGGTGTAAAATAAGGACAAAAACTGAAAACCAAAATATTTCAAATAACTTTTTTTTTCTTTTTTCCCGTTATTTGGGTGCAAAATAAGGACAAAAACAGAAAACCTAAATATTTCGAATAACTGTTTTTATATTTTTTACCGTTATTTGGGTGCAAAATAAGGACAAAAACAGAAAACCATAATATTTCAAATAAATGTTTTTATCTTTTTTCCGGTTATTTGGGTGCAAAATAAGGACAAAAACAGAAAACCAAAATATTTCAGATAACTTTTTTTTTATTTTTTCCCGTTATTTGGGTGCAAAATAAGGACAAAAACAGAAAACCAAAATATTTCAAATAACTGTGTATTTCTTTTTTCCCATTATTTGGGTTCAAAATAAGGACAAAAACAGAAAACCAAAATATTTCAGATAACTTTTTTTTTTTTTTCGCGTTATTTGGGTGCAAAATAAGGACAAAAATAGAAAACCAAAATATTTCAAATAACTTTTTTTTTATTTTTTCCGGTTATTTGGGTGCAAAATAAAGACAAAAACAGAAAACCAAAATATTTCAGATAACTTTTTTTTTATTTTTTCCCGTTATTTGGGTGCAAAATAAGGACAAAAACAGAAAACTAAAATATTTCAGATAACTTTTTTTTTCTTTTTTCCCGTTATTTTGGTGCAAAATAAGGACAAAAAACAGAAATCCAAAATATTTAAGATAACTTTTTTTTTTATTTTCTTCCGTTATTTGGGTGCAAAATAAGGACAAAAACAGAAAACCAAAATATTTCAGATAACTTTTTTTTTATTTTTTCCCGTTATTTGGGTGCAAAATAAGGACAAAAACAGAAAACCAAAATATTTCAGATGACTTTTTTTTTTCTCCCGTTATTTGGGTGCAAAATAAGGATAAAAAAAGAAAACCAAAATATTTCAGATAACTTTTTTTTTATTTTTTCCCGTTATTTGGGTGCAAAATAAGGACAAAAACAGAAAACCAAAATATTTCAGATGACTTTTTTTTTTCTCCCGTTATTTGGGTGCAAAATAAGGATAAAAAAAGAAAACCAAAATATTTCAGATAACTTTTTTTTTATTTTCTTCCGTAATTTGGGTGCAAAATAAGGACAAAAACAGAAAACCAAAATATTTCAGATAACTTTTTTTTTATTTTTTCCCGTTATTTGGGTGCAAAATAAGGACAAAAACAGAAAACCAAAATATTTGAAATAACTTTTTTTTTCTTTTTTTCAGTTATTTGGGTGAAAAATAAGGACAAAAACAGAAAACCAAAATATTTCTAATAACTTTTTTTTTTCCCGTTATTTGGGTACAAAATAAGGACAAAACCAGAAAACCAAAATATTTCAAATAACTTTTTTTTCTTTTTTCCCGTTATTTGGGTGCAAAATAAGGACAAAAACAGAAAACCAAAATATTTCAGATAACTTTTTTTTTATTTTTTCCCGTTATTTGGGAGCAAAATAAGGACAAAAACAGAAAACCACATTATTTCAGATAACTTTTTTTTTATTTTTTCCCGTTATTTGGGTGCAAAATAAGGACAAAAACAGAAAACCAAAATATTTCAGATAACTTTTTTTCTTTTTTCCCCGTTATTTGGGTGCAAAATAAGGACAAAAACAGAAAACCAAAATATTTCAGATAACTTTTTTTTTATTTTTTCCCGTTATTTAGGTGCAAAATAAGGACAAAAACAGAAAACCAAAATATTTCAAATAACTTTTTTTTTCTTTTTTCCCGTTATTTAGGTGCAACATAAGGACAAAAACAGAAAACCAAAATATTTCAGATAACATTTTTTTTGTCCGTTATTTGGGTGCAAAATAAGGACAAAAACAGAAAACCAAAATATTTCAAATAACTTTTTTTTTTTTTTTTCCCGTTATTTGAGTGCAAAATAAGGACAAAAACAGAAAACCACAATATTTCAGATAACTTTTTTTTTATTTTTTCCCGTTATTTGGGTGCAAAATAACGACAAAAACAGAAAACCAAAATATTTCAAATAACTTTTTTTTTATTTTTTTCCCGTTATTTGGGTGCAAAATAAGGACATAAACAGAAAACCAAAATATTTCAAATAACTTTTTTTTTTTTTTTTTCAGTTATTTGGGTGCAAAATAAGGACAAAAACAGAAAACCAAAATATTTCAAGTAACTTTTTTTTTTCCCGTTATTTGCGTGCAAAATAAGGACAAAACCAGAAAACCAAAATATTTCAAATAACTTTTTTTTTCTTTTTTCCCGTTATTTGGGTGCAAAATAAGGACAAAAACAGAAAACTAAAATATTTCAGATAACTTTTTTTTTATTTTTTCCCGTTATTTGGCTGCAAAATAAGGACAAAAACAGAAAACCAAAATATTTCAAATAACTTTTTTTTTATTTTTTCCAGTTATTTGGGTGCAAAATAAGGACAAAAACAGAAAACCAAAATATTTCAGATAACTTTTTTTTTTTTTTCGCGTTATTTGGGTGCAAAATAAGGACAAAAATAGAAAACCAAAATATTTCAAATAACTTTTTTTTTATTTTTTCCGGTTATTTGGGTGCAAAATAAAGACAAAAACAGAAAACCAAAATATTTCAGATAACTTTTTTTTTATTTTTTCCCGTTATTTGGGTGCAAAATAAGGACAAAAACAGAAAACTAAAATATTTCAGATAACTTTTTTTTTCTTTTTTCCCGTTATTTTGGTGCAAAATAAGGACAAAAAACAGAAAATCAAAATATATCAAATAACTTTTTTTTTATTTTTTCCCGTTATTTGGGTGCAAAATAAGGACAAAAACAGAAAACCAAAATATTTCAGATAACTTTTTTCTTATTTTTTCCCGTTATTTGGGTGCAAAATAAGGACAAAAACAGAAAACCAAAATATTTCAAATAACTTTTTTTTTCTTTTTTCCCGTTATTTAGGTGCAACATAAGGACAAAAACAGAAAACCAAAATATTTCAGATAACATTTTTTTTTTCCGTTATTTGGGTGCAAAATAAGGACAAAAACAGAAAACCAAAATATTTCAAATAACTTTTTTTTTTTTTTTCCCGTTATTTGAGTGCAAAATAAGGACAAAAACAGAAAACCACAATATTTCAGATAACTTTTTTTTTATTTTTTCCCGTTATTTGGGTGCAAAATAACGACAAAAACAGAAAACCAAAATATTTCAAATAACTTTTTTTTTATTTTTTTCCCGTTATTTGGGTGCAAAATAAGGACATAAACAGAAAACCAAAATATTTCAAATAACTTTTTTTTTCTTTTTTTCAGTTATTTGGGTGCAAAATAAGGACAAAAACAGAAAACCAAAATATTTCAGATAACATTTTTTTTCCCCCGTTATTTGGGTGCAAAATAAGGACAAAAACAGAAAACCAAAATATTTCAAATAACTTTTTTTTAATTTTTTCCCGTTATTTGGGTGCAAAATAAGGACAAAAACAGAAACCAAAATATTTCAGATAACTTTTTTGTTATTTTTCCCGTCATTTGGGTGCAAAATAAGACAAAAACAGAAAACCAAAATATTTCAGATAACTTTTTTTTTATTTTTTCCCGTTATTTAGGTGCAAAATAAGGACAAAACAGAAAAGCAAAATATTTCAGATAACATTTTTTTTTTCCCCCGTTATTTGGGTGCAAAATAAGGACAAAAACAGAAAACCAAAATATTTCAGAATACTTTTTTTTTTTTTTTTCCCGTTATTTGGGTGCAAAATAAGGACAAAAACAGAAAACCAAAATATATCAAATAACTTTTTTTTTATTTTTTCCCGTTATTTGGGTGCAAAATAAGGACAAAAACAGAAAACCAAAATATTTCAGATAACTTTTTTCTTATTTTTTCCCGTTATTTGGGTGCAAAATAAGGACAAAAACAGAAAACCAAAATATTTCAAATAACTTTTTTTTTTCCCGTTATTTGCGTGCAAAATAAGGACAAAACCAGAAAACCAAAATATTTCAAATAACTTTTTTTTCTTTTTTCCCGTTATTTGGGTGCAAAATAAGGACAAAAACAGAAAACCAAAATATTTCAGATAACTTTTTTTTTTATTTTTTCCCGTTATTTGGCTGCAAAATAAGGACAAAAACAGAAAACCAAAATATTTCAAATAACTTTTTTTTTATTTTTTCCAGTTATTTGGGTGCAAAATAAGGACAAAAACAGAAAACCAAAATATTTCAGATAATTTTTTTTTTATTTTTTCCCGTTATTTGGGTGCAAAATAAGGACAAAAACAGAAAACCAAAATATTTCAAATAACTGTGTATTTCTTTTTTCCCATTATTTGGGTTCAAAATAAGGACAAAAACAGAAAACCAAAATATTTCAGATAACTTTTTTTTTTTTTTCGCGTTATTTGGGTGCAAAATAAGGACAAAAATAGAAAACCAAAATATTTCAAATAACTTTTTTTTTATTTTTTCCGGTTATTTGGGTGCAAAATAAAGACAAAAACAGAAAACCAAAATATTTCAGATAACTTTTTTTTTATTTTTTCCCGTTATTTGGGTGCAAAATAAGGACAAAAACAGAAAACTAAAATATTTCAGATAACTTTTTTTTTCTTTTTTCCCGTTATTTTGGTGCAAAATAAGGACAAAAAACAGAAATCCAAAATATTTAAGATAACTTTTTTTTTATTTTCTTCCGTTATTTGGGTGCAAAATAAGGACAAAAACAGAAAACCAAAATATTTCAGATAACTTTTTTTTTATTTTTTCCCGTTATTTGGGTGCAAAATAAGGACAAAAACAGAAAACCAAAATATTTCAGATGACTTTTTTTTTTCTCCCGTTATTTGGGTGCAAAATAAGGATAAAAAAAGAAAACCAAAATATTTCAGATAACTTTTTTTTTATTTTTTCCCGTTATTTGGGTGCAAAATAAGGACAAAAACAGAAAACCAAAATATTCCAAATAACTTTTTTTTTATTTTTTCCCGTTATTTGGGTGCAAAATAAGGACAAAAACAGAAAACCAAAATATTTCTAATAACTTTTTTTTTTCCCGTTATTTGGGTACAAAATAAGGACAAAACCAGAAAACCAAAATATTTCAAATAACTTTTTTTTCTTTTTTCCCGTTATTTGGGTGCAAAATAAGGACAAAAACAGAAAACCAAAATATTTCAGATAACTTTTTTTTTTATTTTTTCCCGTTATTTGGGTGCAAAATAAGGACAAAAACAGAAAACCAAAATATTCCAAATAACTTTTTTTTTATTTTTTCCCGTTATTTGGGTGCAAAATAAGGACAAAAACAGAAAGCCAAAATATTTCAAATAACTTTTTTTTTTCCCGTTATTTGCGTGCAAAATAAGGACAAAACCAGAAAACCAAAATATTTCAAATAACTTTTTTTTCTTTTTTCCCGTTATTTGGGTGCAAAATAAGGACAAAAACAGAAAACCAAAATATTTCAGATAACTTTTTTTTTTATTTTTTCCCGTTATTTGGCTGCAAAATAAGGACAAAAACAGAAAACCAAAATATTTCAAATAACTTTTTTTTTATTTTTTCCAGTTATTTGGGTGCAAAATAAGGACAAAAACAGAAAACCAAAATATTTCAGATAATTTTTTTTTTATTTTTTCCCGTTATTTGGGTGCAAAATAAGGACAAAAACAGAAAACCAAAATATTTCAAATAACTGTGTATTTCTTTTTTCCCATTATTTGGGTTCAAAATAAGGACAAAAACAGAAAACCAAAATATTTCAGATAACTTTTTTTTTTTTTTCGCGTTATTTGGGTGCAAAATAAGGACAAAAATAGAAAACCAAAATATTTCAAATAACTTTTTTTTTATTTTTTCCGGTTATTTGGGTGCAAAATAAAGACAAAAACAGAAAACCAAAATATTTCAGATAACTTTTTTTTTATTTTTTCCCGTTATTTGGGTGCAAAATAAGGACAAAAACAGAAAACTAAAATATTTCAGATAACTTTTTTTTTCTTTTTTCCCGTTATTTTGGTGCAAAATAAGGACAAAAAACAGAAATCCAAAATATTTAAGATAACTTTTTTTTTATTTTCTTCCGTTATTTGGGTGCAAAATAAGGACAAAAACAGAAAACCAAAATATTTCAGATAACTTTTTTTTTATTTTTTCCCGTTATTTGGGTGCAAAATAAGGACAAAAACAGAAAACCAAAATATTTCAGATGACTTTTTTTTTTCTCCCGTTATTTGGGTGCAAAATAAGGATAAAAAAAGAAAACCAAAATATTTCAGATAACTTTTTTTTTATTTTTTCCCGTTATTTGGGTGCAAAATAAGGACAAAAACAGAAAACCAAAATATTCCAAATAACTTTTTTTTTATTTTTTCCCGTTATTTGGGTGCAAAATAAGGACAAAAACAGAAAACCAAAATATTTCTAATAACTTTTTTTTTTCCCGTTATTTGGGTACAAAATAAGGACAAAACCAGAAAACCAAAATATTTCAAATAACTTTTTTTTCTTTTTTCCCGTTATTTGGGTGCAAAATAAGGACAAAAACAGAAAACCAAAATATTTCAGATAACTTTTTTTTTTTTTATTCCTGTTATTTGGGTGCAAAATAAGGACAAAAACAGAAAACCAAAATATTTCAAATAACTTTTTTTTTATTTTTTTCCCGTTATTTGGGTGCAAAATATGGACAAAATCAGAAACCAAAATTTTTCAGATAACTTTTTTTTTATTTTTCCCGTTATTTGGGTGCAAAATAAAGACAAAAACAGAAAACCAAAATATTTCAGATAACTTTTTTTTATTTTTTCCCGTTATTTGGGTGCAAAATAAAACCAGAAAACCAAAATATTTCAGATAACTTTTTTTTTATTTTTTCCCGTTATTTGGGAGCAAAATAAGGACAAAAACAGAAAACCACATTATTTCAGATAACTTTTTTTTTATTTTTTCCCGTTATTTGGGTGCAAAATAAGGACAAAAACAGAAAACCAAAATATTTCAGATAACTTTTTTTTCTTTTTCCCCGTTATTTGGGTGCAAAATAAGGACAAAAACAGAAAACCAAAATATTTCAGATAACTTTTTTTTTATTTTTTCCCGTTATTTAAGTGCAAAATAAGGACAAAAACAGAAAACCAAAATATTTCAAATAACTTTTTTTTTCTTTTTCCCCGTTATTTGGGTGCAAAATAAGGACAAAAACAGAAAACCAAAATATTTCAGATAACTTTTTTTTTATTTTTTCCCGTTATTTAGGTGCAACATAAGGACAAAAACAGAAAACCAAAATATTTCAGATAACATTTTTTTTCCGTTATTTGGGTGCAAAATAAGGACAAAAACAGAAAACCAAAATATTTCAAATAACTTTTTTTTTTTTTTCCCGTTATTTGAGTGCAAAATAAGGACAAAAACAGAAAACCACAATATTTCAGATAACTTTTTTTTTATTTTTTCCCGTTATTTGGGTGCAAAATAAGGACAAAAACAGAAAACCAAAATATTTCAAATAACTTTTTTTTTATTTTTTCCCGTTATTTGGGTGGAAAATAAGGACATAAACAGAAAACCAAAATATTTCAAATAACTTTTTTTTTCTTTTTTTCAGTTATTTGGGTGCAAAATAAGGACAAAAACAGAAAACCAAAATATTTCAAGTAACTTTTTTTTTTCCCGTTATTTGCGTGCAAAATAAGGACAAAACCAGAAAACCAAAATATTTCAAATAACTTTTTTTTTCTTTTTTCCCGTTATTTGGGTGCAAAATAAGGACAAAAACAGAAAACCAAAATATTTCAGATAACTTTTTTTTTATTTTTTCCCGTTATTTGGCTGCAAAATAAGGACAAAAACAGAAAACCAAAATATTTCAAATAACTTTTTTTTTATTTTTCCCCGTTATTTGGGTGCAAAATAAGGACAAAAACAGAAAACCAAAATATTTCAGATAACTTTTTTTTTATTTTTTCCCGTTATTTAGGTGCAAAATAAGGACAAAAACAGAAAACCAAAATATTTCAAATAACTTTTTTTTTCTTTTTCCCCGTTATTTGGGTGCAAAATAAGGACAAAAACAGAAAACCAAAATATTTCAGATAACTTTTTTTTTATTTTTTCCCGTTATTTAGGTGCAACATAAGGACAAAAACAGAAAACCAAAATATTTCAGATAACATTTTTTTTCCGTTATTTGGGTGCAAAATAAGGACAAAAACAGAAAACCAAAATATTTCAAATAACTTTTTTTTTTTTTTCCCGTTATTTGAGTGCAAAATAAGGACAAAAACAGAAAACCACAATATTTCAGATAACTTTTTTTTTATTTTTTCCCGTTATTTGGGTGCAAAATAAGGACAAAAACAGAAAACCAAAATATTTCAAATAACTTTTTTTTTATTTTTTCCCGTTATTTGGGTGGAAAATAAGGACATAAACAGAAAACCAAAATATTTCAAATAACTTTTTTTTTCTTTTTTTCAGTTATTTGGGTGCAAAATAAGGACAAAAACAGAAAACCAAAATATTTCAAGTAACTTTTTTTTTTCCCGTTATTTGCGTGCAAAATAAGGACAAAACCAGAAAACCAAAATATTTCAAATAACTTTTTTTTTCTTTTTTCCCGTTATTTGGGTGCAAAATAAGGACAAAAACAGAAAACCAAAATATTTCAGATAACTTTTTTTTTATTTTTTCCCGTTATTTGGCTGCAAAATAAGGACAAAAACAGAAAACCAAAATATTTCAAATAACTTTTTTTTTATTTTTTCCAGTTATTTGGGTGCAAAATAAGGACAAAAACAGAAAACCAAAATATTTCAGATAACTTTTTTTTTCTTTTTTCCCGTTATTTAGGTGCAAAATAAGGAAAAAAAACAGAAAACCAAAATATTTCAGATAACATTTTTTTTCCCCCGTTATTTGGGTGCAAAATAAGGACAATAACAGAAAACCAAAATATTTCAAATAACTTTTTTTTAATTTTTTCCCGTTATTTGGGTGCAAAATAAGGACAAAAACAGAAACCAAAATATTTCAGATAACTTTTTTGTTATTTTTCCCGTTATTTGGGTGCAAAATAAGGACAAAAACAGAAAACCAAAATTTTTCAGATAACTTTTTTTTTCTTTTTTCCCGTCATTTGGGTGCAAAATAAGGACAAAAACAGAAAACCAAAATATTTCAGATAACTTTTTTTTTATTTTTTCCCGTTATTTAGGTGCAAAATAAGGACAAAACAGAAAAGCAAAATATTTCAGATAACATTTTTTTTTTCCCCCGTTATTTGGGTGCAAAATAAGGACAAAAACAGAAAACCAAAATATTTCAGAATACTTTTTTTTTTTTTTTTCCCATTATTTGGGTGCAAAATAAGGACAAAAACAGAAAACCAAAATATTTCAGATAACTTTTTTCTTATTTTTTCCCGTTATTTGGGTGCAAAATAAGGACAAAAACAGAAAACCAAAATATTTCAAATAACTTTTTTTTCCTTTTTCCCGTTATTTGGGTGCAAAATAAGGACAAAAACAGAAAACCAAAATATTTCAAATAACTTTTTTTTTATTTTTTCCCGTTAGTTGGGTGCAAAATAAAGACAAAAACAGAAAACCAAAATATTTCAGATAACTTTTTTTTTCTTTTTTCCCGTTATTTAGGTGCAAAATAAGGAAAAAAAACAGAAAACCAAAATATTTCAGATAACATTTTTTTTTCCCCCCGTTATTTGGGTGCAAAATAAGGACAAAAACAGAAAACCAAAATATTTCAAATAACTTTTTTTTAATTTTTTCCCGTTATTTGGGTGCAAAATAAGGACAAAAACAGAAACCAAAATATTTCAGATAACTTTTTTGTTATTTTTCCCGTTATTTGGGTGCAAAATAAGGACAAAAACAGAAAACCAAAATTTTTCAGATAACTTTTTTTTTCTTTTTTCCCGTTATTTGGGTGCAAAATAAGGACAAAAACAGAAAACCAAAATATTTCAGATAACTTTTTTTTTATTTTTTCCCGTTATTTAGGTGCAAAATAAGGACAAAAACAGAAAACCAAAATATTTCAGATAACATTTTTTTCCCCCCCGTTATTTGGGTGCAAAATAAGGACAAAAACAGAAAACCAAAATATTTCAGAATACTTTTTTTTTTTTTTTTCCCATTATTTGGGTGCAAAATAAGGACAAAAACAGAAAACCAAAATATTTCAAATAACTTTTTTTTTATTTTTTCCCGTTATTTGGGTGCAAAATAAGGACAAAAACAGAAAACCAAAATATTTCAGATAACTTTTTTCTTATTTTTTCCCGTTATTTGGGTGCAAAATAAGGACAAAAACAGAAAACCAAAATATTTCAAATAACTTTTTTTTCCTTTTTCCCGTTATTTGGGTGCAAAATAAGGACAAAAACAGAAAACCAAAATATTTCAAATAACTTTTTTTTTATTTTTTCCCGTTAGTTGGGTGCAAAATAAAGACAAAAACAGAAAACCAAAATATTTCAGATAACTTTTTTTTTTTCCCCCGTTATTTGGGTGCAAAATAAGGACAAAAACAGAAAACCAAAATATTTCAGATAACTTTTTTTTTTATTTTTTCCCGTTATTTGGGTGCAAAATAAGGACAAAAACAGAAAACCAAAATATTTCAAATAACTTTTTTTTTATTTTTTCCCGTTATTTGGGTGCAAAATAAGGACAAAAAAAGAAAACCAAATTATTTGAAATAACTTTTTTTTTTTTTCAGTTATTTGGCTGCAAAATAAGGACAAAAACAGAAAACCAAAATATTTCAAATAAATTTTTTTTTTCCCGTTATTTGCGTGCAAAATAAGGACAAAACCAGAAAACCAAAATATTTCAAATAACTTTTTTTTTCTTTTTTCCCGGTATTTGGGATGCAAAATAAGGACAAAAACAGAAAACCAAAATATTTCAGATAACTTTTTTTTTATTTTTTCCCGTTATTTGGGTGCAAAATAAGGACAAAAACAGAAAACCAAAATATTTCAAATAACTTTTTTTTTCTTTTTTCCCGTTATTTGGGTGCAAAATAAGGACAAAAACAGAAACCAAAATATTTCAGATAACTTTTTTTTTATTTTTCCCGTTATTTGGGTGCAAAATAAGGACAAAAACAGAAAACCAAAATATTTCAGATAACTTTTTTTTTCTTTTTTCCCGTTATTTGGGTGCAAAATAAGGACAAAAACAGAAAACCAAAATATTTCAGATAACTTTTTTTTCTTTTTTCCCGTCATTTGGGTGCAAAATAAGGACAAAAACAGAAAACCAAAATATTTCAGATAACTTTTTTTTTCTTTTTTCCCGTTATTTGGGTGCAAAATAAGGACAAAAACAGAAAACCAAAATATTTCAAATAACTTTTTTTTTATTTTTTCCCGTTATTTGGCTGCAAAATAAGGACAAAAACAGAAAACCAAAATATTTCAAATAAATTTTTTTTTCCCGTTATTTGCGTGCAAAATAAGGACAAAACCAGAAAACCAAAATATTTCAAATAACTTTTTTTTTCTTTTTTCCCGGTATTTGGGATGCAAAATAAGGACAAAAACAGAAAACCAAAATATTTCAGATAACTTTTTTTTTATTTTTTCCCGTTATTTGGGTGCAAAATAAGGACAAAAACAGAAAACCAAAATATTTCAAATAACTTTTTTTTTCTTTTTTCCCGTTATTTGGGTGCAAAATAAGGACAAAAACAGAAAACCAAAATATTTCAAATAACTTTTTTTTTATTTTTTCCCGTTATTTGGCTGCAAAATAAGGACAAAAACAGAAAACCAAAATATTTCAGATAACTTTTTTTTCTTTTTTCCCGTCATTTGGGTGCAAAATAAGGACAAAAACAGAAAACCAAAATATTTCAGATAACTTTTTTTTTCTTTTTTCCCGTTATTTGGGTGCAAAATAAGGACAAAAACAGAAAACCAAAATATTTCAAATAACTTTTTTTTTATTTTTTCCCGTTATTTGGCTGCAAAATAAGGACAAAAACAGAAAACCAAAATATTTCAGATAAGTTTTTTTTTCTTTTTTCCCGTTATTTAGGTGCAAAATAAGGAAAAAAAACAGAAAACCAAAATATTTCAGATAACATTTTTTTTTCCGCCGTTATTTGGGTGCAAAATAAGGACAAAAACAGAAAACCAAAATATTTCAAATAACTTTTTTTTAATTTTTTCCCGTTATTTGGGTGCAAAATAAGGACAAAAAACAGAAACCAAAATATTTCAGATAACTTTTTTGTTATTTTTCCCGTTATTTGGGTGCAAAATAAGGACAAAAACAGAAAACCAAAATTTTTCAGATAACTTTTTTTTTCTTTTTTCCCATTATTTGGGTGCAAAATAAGGACAAAAACAGAAAACCAAAATATTTCAAATAACTTTTTTTTTCTTTTTTACCGTTATTTAGGTGCAAAATAAGGACAAAAACAGAAAACCAAAATATTTCAGATAACTTTTTTTTTATTTTTTCCCGTTATTTGGCTGCAAAATAAGGACAAAAACAGAAAACCAAAATTTTTCAAATAACTTTTTTTTTCTTTTTTCCCGTTATTTGGGTGCAAAATAAGGACAAAAACAGAAACCAAAATATTTCAGATAACTTTTTTTTTATTTTTCCCGTTATTTGGGTGCAAAATAAGGACAAAAACAGAAAACCAAAATATTTCAGATAACTTTTTTTTTCTTTTTTCCCGTTATTTGGGTGCAAAATAAGGACAAAAACAGAAAACCAAAATATTTCAGATAACTTTTTTTTCTTTTTTCCCGTCATTTGGGTGCAAAATAAGGACAAAAACAGAAAACCAAAATATTTCAGATAACTTTTTTTTTCTTTTTTCCCGTTATTTGGGTGCAAAATAAGGACAAAAACAGAAAACCAAAATATTTCAAATAACTTTTTTTTTATTTTTTCCCGTTATTTGGCTGCAAAATAAGGACAAAAACAGAAAACCAAAATATTTCAAATAACTTTTTTTTATTTTTTCCAGTTATTTGGGTGCAAAATAAGGACAAAAACAGAAAACCAAAATATTTCAGATAAGTATTTTTTTCTTTTTTCCTGTTATTTAGGTGCAAAATAAGGAAAAAAAACAGAAAACCAAAATATTTCAGATAACATTTTTTTTACCCCGTTATTTGGGTGCAAAATAAGGACAAAAACAGAAAACCAAAATATTTCAAATAACTTTTTTTTAATTTTTTCCCGTTATTTGGGTGCAAAATAAGGACAAAAACAGAAACCAAAATATTTCAGATAACTTTTTTGTTATTTTTCCCGTTATTTGGGTGCAAAATAAGGACAAAAACAGAAAACCAAAATTTTTCAGATAACTTTTTTTTTCTTTTTTCCCGTTATTTGGGTGCAAAATAAGGACAAAAACAGAAAACCAAAATATTTCAAATAACTTTTTTTTTCTTTTTTCCCGTTATTTGGGTGCAAAATAAGGACAAAAACAGAAAACCAAAATATTTCAGATAACTTTTTTTTTATTTTTTCCCGTTATTTGGCTGCAAAATAAGGACAAAAACAGAAAACCAAAATTTTTCAAATAACTTTTTTTTTATTTTTTCCAGTTATTTGGGTGCAAAATAAGGACAAAAACAGAAAACCAAAATATTTCAGATAACTTTTTTGTTATTTTTCCCGTTATTTGGGTGCAAAATAAGGACAAAAACAGAAAACCAAAATTTTTCAGATAACTTTTTTTTTCTTTTTTCCCGTTATTTAGGTGCAAAATAAGGAAAAAAAACAGAAAACCAAAATATTTCAGATAACATTTTTTTTTCCCCCGTTATTTGGGTGCAAAATAAGGACAAAAACAGAAAACCAAAATATTTCAAATAACTTTTTTTTAATTTTTTCCCGTTATTTGGGTGCAAAATAAGGACAAAAACAGAAACCAAAATATTTCAGATAACTTTTTTGTTATTTTTCCCGTTATTTGGGTGCAAAATAAGGACAAAAACAGAAAACCAAAATTTTTCAGATAACTTTTTTTTTCTTTTTTCCCGTTATTTGGGTGCAAAATAAGGACAAAAACAGAAAACCAAAATATTTCAGATAACTTTTTTTTTATTTTTTCCCGTTATTTAGGTGCAAAATAAGGACAAAACAGAAAAGCAAAATATTTCAGATAACATTTTTTTTTCCCCCCGTTATTTGGGTGCAAAATAAGGACAAAAACAGAAAACCAAAATATTTCAGAATACTTTTTTTTTTTTTTCCCATTATTTGGGTGCAAAATAAGGACAAAAACAGAAAACCAAAATATATCAAATAACTTTTTTTTTATTTTTTCCCGTTATTTGGGTGCAAAATAAGGACAAAAACAGAAAACCAAAATATTTCAGATAACTTTTTTCTTATTTTTTCCCGTTATTTGGGTGCAAAATAAGGACAAAAACAGAAAACCAAAATATTTCAAATAACTTTTTTTTCCTTTTTCCCGTTATTTGGGTGCAAAATAAGGACAAAAACAGAAAACCAAAATATTTCAAATAACTTTTTTTTTATTTTTTCCCGTTAGTTGGGTGCAAAATAAAGACAAAAACAGAAAACCAAAATATTTCAGATAACTTTTTTTTTCTTTTTTCCCGTTATTTAGGTGCAAAATAAGGAAAAAAAACAGAAAACCAAAATATTTCAGATAACATTTTTTTTCCCCCGTTATGTGGGTGCAAAATAAGGACAAAAACAGAAAACCAAAATATTTCAAATAACTTTTTTTTAATTTTTTCCCGTTATTTGGGTGCAAAATAAGGACAAAAACAGAAACCAAAATATTTCAGATAACTTTTTTGTTATTTTTCCCGTTATTTGGGTGCAAAATAAGGACAAAAACAGAAAACCAAAATTTTTCAGATAACTTTTTTTTTCTTTTTCCCGTTATTTGGGTGCAAAATAAGGACAAAAACAGAAAACCAAAATATTTCAGATAACTTTTTTTTTATTTTTTCCCGTTATTTAGGTGCAAAATAAGGACAAAAACAGAAAACCAAAATATTTCAGATAACATTTCCCCCCCCCCCCCCCGTTATTTGGGTGCAAAATAAGGACAAAAACAGAAAACCAAAATATTTCAGAATACTTTTTTTTTTTTCCCATTATTTGGGTGCAAAATAAGGACAAAAACAGAAAACCAAAATATTTCAAATAACTTTTTTTTTATTTTTTCCCGTTATTTGGGTGCAAAATAAGGACAAAAACAGAAAACCAAAATATTTCAAATAACTTTTTTTTATTTTTTCCCGTTAGTTGGGTGCAAAATAAAGACAAAAACAGAAAACCAAAATATTTCAGATAACTTTTTTTTTTTTTCCCCCGTTATTTGGGTGCAAAATAAGGACAAAAACAGAAAACCAAAATATTTCAGATAACTTTTTTTTTTATTTTTTCCCGTTATTTAGGTACAAAATAAGGACAAAAACAGAAAACCAAAATATTTCAAATAACTTTTTTTTTATTTTTTCCCGTTATTTGGGTGCAAAATAAGGACAAAAAAAGAAAACCAAAATATTTGAAATAACTTTTTTTTTTTTTCAGTTATTTGGCTGCAAAATAAGGACAAAAACAGAAAACCAAAATATTTCAAAAAAAATTTTTTTTTCCCGTTATTTGCGTGCAAAATAAGGACAAAACCAGAAAACCAAAATATTTCAAATAACTTTTTTTTTCTTTTTTCCCGGTATTTGGGATGCAAAATAAGCACAAAAACAGAAAACCAAAATATTTCAGATAACTTTTTTTTTATTTTTTCCCGTTATTTGGGTGCAAAATAAGGACAAAAACAGAAAACCAAAATATTTCAAATAACTTTTTTTTTCTTTTTTCCCGTTATTTGGGTGCAAAATAAGGACAAAAACAGAAACCAAAATATTTCAGATAACTTTTTTTTTATTTTTCCCGTTATTTGGGTGCAAAATAAGGACAAAAACAGAAAACCAAAATATTTCAGATAACTTTTTTTTTCTTTTTTCCCGTTATTTGGGTGCAAAATAAGGACAAAAACAGAAAACCAAAATATTTCAGATAACTTTTTTTTCTTTTTTCCCGTCATTTGGGTGCAAAATAAGGACAAAAACAGAAAACCAAAATATTTCAGATAACTTTTTTTTCTTTTTTCCCGTTATTTGGGTGCAAAATAAGGACAAAAACAGAAAACCAAAATATTTCAAATAACTTTTTTTTTATTTTTTCCAGTTATTTGGGTGCAAAATAAGAACAAAAACAGAAAACCAAAATATTTCAGATAACTTTTTTTTTCTTTTTTCCCGTTATTTAGGTGCAAAATAAGGACAAAAACAGAAAACCAAAATATTTCAGATAACATTTTTTTTTCCCGTTATTTGCGTGCAAAATAAGGACAAAACCAGAAAACCAAAATATTTCAAATAACTTTTTTTTCTTTTTTCCCTGTATTTGGGTTACAAAAAAAAGGACAAAAACAGAAAACCAAAATATTTCAGATAACTTTTTTTTTATTTTTTCCCGTTATTTAGGTGCAAAATAAGGACAAAAACAGAAAACCAAAATATTTCAAATAACTTTTTTTTTCTTTTTTCCCGTTATTTGGGTGCAAAATAAGGACAAAAACAGAAACCAAAATATTTCAGATAACTTTTTTTTTATTTTTCCCCTTATTTGGGTGCACAATAAGGACAAAAACAGAAAACCAAAATATTTCAGATAACTTTTTTTTACTTTTTTCCCGTTATTTGGGTGCAAAATAAGGACAAAAACAGAAAACCAAAATATTTCAGATAACTTTTTTTTCTTTTTTCCCGTTATTTGGGTGCAAAATAAGGACAAAAACAGAAAACCAAAATATTTCAGATAACTTTTTTTTTCTTTTTTCCCGTTATTTGGGTGCAAAATAAGGACAAAAACAGAAAACCAAAATATTTCAAATAACTTTTTTTTTATTTTTTCCCGTTATTTGGGTGCAAAATAACAACAAAAAACAGAAAACCAAAATATTTCAGATACCTTTTTTATTTTTTCCCGTTATTTAGGTGCATAATAAGGACAAAAACAGAAAACCAAAATATTTCAAATAACTTTTTTTTTCTTTTTTCCAGTTATTTGGGTGCAAAATAAGGACAAAAAGAGAAAACCAAAATATTTCAAATAACTTTTTTTTTATTTTTTCCTGTTATTTGGGTGCAAAATAAGGACAAAAACAGAAAACCAAAATATTTCAGATAACTTTTTTTTTATATTTTCCCGTTATTTGGGTGCAAAATAAGGACAAAAACAGAAAACCAAAATATTTCA
>OZ010649.1:28872082-28931295 GCA_963932195.1 Empis livida | reverse complement strand
TTTGGTTTTCTGTTTTTGTTCTTATTTTGCACCCAAATAACGGCAAAAAATAAAAAAAAGTTATCTGAAATATTTTAGTTTTCTGTTTTTGTCCTTATTTTGCACCCAAATAACGGGAAAAATAAAAAAAAAGTTATTTGAAATATTTTGGTTTTCTGTTTTTGTGCTTATTTTGCACCCAAATAACGGGAAAAAATAAAAAAAAAGTTATTTGAAATATTTTGGTTTTCTGTTTTTGTCCTTATTTTGCACCCAAATAACGGGGGAAAAAAAAAAGTTATCTGAAATATTTTGGTTTTCATTTTTTGTCCTTATTTTGCACCCAAATAACGGGAAAAAATAAAAAAAAAGTTATTCGAAATATTTTGGTTTTCTGTTTTTGTCCTTATTTTGCCCCCAAATAACGGGAAAAAAAGTGATTTGAAATATTTTGGTTTTCTGTTTTTGTTCTTATTTTGCACCCAAATAACGGGAAAAAATAAAAAAAAGTTATCTGAAATATTTTGGTTTTCTGTTTTTGTCCTTATTTTGCACCCAAATAACGAGAAAAAATAAAAAAAATTTATTTGAAATATTTTGGTTTTCTGTTTTTGTCCTTATTTTGCACCCAAATAACGGGGGAAAAAAAAAAGTTATCTGAAATATTTTGGTTTTCTGTTTTTGTCCTTATTTTGCACCCAAATAACGTGCAAAAATAAAAAAAAAGTTATCTGAAATATTTTGGTTTTCTGTTTTTGTCATTATTTTGCACCCAAATAACGGGAAAAAAGTAAAAAAAAAGTTATCTGAAATATTTTGGTTTTCTGTTTTTGTCCTTATTTTGCACCCAAATAACGGGAAAAAATAAAACAAAAGTTATCTGAAATATTGTGGTTTTCTGTTTTTGTCCTTATTTTGCACCCAAATAACGGGAAAAATTAAAAAAAAAGTTATCTAAAATTATTTGGTTTTCTGTTTTTGTTCTTATTTTGCACCCAAATAACGGGAAAAAATAAAAAAAAAGTTATTTGAAATATTTTGGTTTTCTGTTTTTGTCCTTATTTTGCACCCAAATAACGGGAAAAAATAAAAAAAAGTTATCTGAAATATTTTGGTTTTCTGTTTTTGTCCTTATTTTGCACCCAAATAACGGGAAAAAATAAAAAAAAGTTATCTGATATATTTTGGTTTTCATTTTTTGTCCTTATTTTGCACCCAAATAACGGGAAAAAATAAAAAAAAAGTTATCTGAAATATTTTGGTTTTCTGTTTTTGTTCTTATTTTGCACCCAAATAACGGGAAAAAATAAAACAAAAGTTATCTGAAATATTGTGGTTTTCTGTTTTTGTCCTTATTTTGCACCCAAATAACGGGAAAAATTAAAACAAAAGTTCTCTGAAATATTTTGGTTTTCTGTTTTTGTCTTTATTTTGCACTCAAATAACGGGAATAAATAAAAAAAAAGTTATCTGAAATATTTTGGTTTTCTGTTTTTGTCCTAATTTTGCACCCAAATAACGGGCAAAAATAAAAAAAAAGTTATCTGAAATATTTTGGTTTTATGTTTTTGTCCTTATTTTGCACCCAAATAACGGGAAAAAAGAAAAAAAAGTTATATGAAATATTTTGGTTTTCTGTTTTTGTCCTTATTTTGCACCCAAATAACGGGAAAAAATAAAAAAAAGTTATCTGAATTATTTTGGTTTTCTGTTTTTGTCCTTATTTTGCACCCAAATAACGGCAAAAAATAAAAAAAAAGTTATTTGAAATATTTTGGTTTTCTGTTTTTGTCATTATTTTGCACCCAAATAACGGGAAAAAAGTAAAAAAGAAGTTATCTGAAATATTTTGGTTTTCTGTTTTTGTCCTTATTTTGCACTCAAATAACGGGAAAAAATAAAAAAAAAGTTATCTAAAATTATTTGGTTTTCAGTTTTTGTCCTTATTTTGCACCCAAATAACGGGAAAAAATAAAAAAAAAGTTATTTGAAATATTTTGGTTTTCTGTTTTTGTCCTTATTTTGCACCCAAATAACGGGAAAAAATAAAAAAAAAAAAAAATCTGAAATATTTTGGTTTTCTCTTTTTGTCCTTATTTTGCACCCAAATAACGGGAAAAAATAAAAAAAAAAGTTATTTGAAATATTTTGGTTTTCTGTTTTTGTCCTTATTTTGCACCCAAATAACGGGAAAAATAAAAAAAAAGTTATTTGAAATATTTTGGTTTTCTGTTTTTGTGCTTATTTTGCACCCAAATAACGGGAAAAAAGAAAAAAAAACTTATTTGAAATATTTTGGTTTTCTGTTTTTGTCCTTATTTTGCACCCAAAGAACGGAAAAAAATAAAAAAAAAGTTATTTGAAATATTTTGGTTTTCTGTTTTGTCCTTATTTTGCACCCAAATAACGGGAAAAAAGAAAAAAAAAGTTATTTGAAATATTTTGGTTTTCAGTTTTTGTCCTTATTTTGCACCCAAATAACGGGAAAACATAAAAAAAAAATTATTTGAAATATTTTGGTTTTCTGTTTTTGTCCTTATTTTGCACCCAAATAACGGAAAAAAATAAAAAAAAAGTTATCTGAAATATTTTGGTTTTCTGTTTTTGCCCTTATTTTGCACCCAAATAACGGGAAAAAAATAAAAAAAAAATTATCTGAAATATTTTGGTTTTCTGTTTTTGTCCTTATTTTGCACCCAAATAACGGGTTTTCTGTTTTTGTCCTTATTTTGCACCCAAATAACTTTTTTTTTTTTAAAAAAAAGTTATTTGAAATATTTTGGTTTTCTCTTTTTGTCCTTATTTTGCACCCAAATAACGGGGAAAAAAAAAGTTATCTGAAATATTTTGGTTTTCTGTTTTTGTCCTTATTTTGCACCCAAATAACGGGAAAAAATAAAAAAAAAGTTATTTGAAATATTTTGGTTTTCTGGTTTTGTCCTTATTGTGCCCCCAAATAACGGGAAAAATAAAAAAAAAGTTATTTGAAATATTTTGGTTTTCAGTTTTTGTCCTTATTTTGCACCCAAATAATGGGAAAAAATAAAAAAAAAAGTTATCTGAAATATTTTGGTTTTCTGTTTTTGTCCTTATTTTGCACCCAAATAACGGGAAAAATAAAAAAAAGTTATTTGTAATATTTTGGTTTTCTGTTTTTGTCGTTATTTTGCACCCAAATAACGGGAAAAAAAGAGAAAAAAAGTTATTTGAAATATTTTGGTTTTCTGTTTTTGTTCTTATTTTGCACCCAAATAACGGGAAAAAATAAAAAAAAGTTATCTGAATTATTTTGGTTTTCTGTTGTTGTCCTTATTTTGCACCCAAATAACGGCAAAAAATAAAAAAAAAGTTATTTGAAATATTTTGGTTTTCTGTTTTTGTCATTATTTTGCACCCAAATAACGGGAAAAAAGTAAAAAAAAAGTTATCTGAAATATTTTGGTTTTCTGTTTTTGTCCTTATTTTGCACCCAAATAACGGGAAAAAAATAAAAAAAAAATTATCTGAAATATTTTGGTTTTCTGTTTTTGTCCTTATTTTGCACCCAAATAACGGGAAAAAATAAAAAAAAAGTTATTTGAAATATTTTGGTTTTCTGTTTTTGTCCTTATTTTGCACCCAAATAACGGGAAAAAATAAATAAAAAAGTTATCTGAAATATTTTGGTTTTCTCTTTTTGTCCTTATTTTGCACCCAAATAACGGGAAAAAAGTAAAAAAAAAGTTATCTGAAATATTTTGGTTTTCTGTTTTTGTCCTTATTTTGCACTCAAATAACGGGAAAAAATAAAAAAAAAGTTATCTAAAATTATTTGGTTTTCTGTTTTTGTCCTTATTTTGCACCCAAATAACGGGAAAAAATAAAAAAAAAAGTTATTTGAAATATTTTGGTTTTCTGTTTTGTCCTTATTTTGCACCCAAATAACGGGAAAAATAAAAAAAAAGGTATTTGAAATATTTTGGTTTTCTGTTTTTTGTGCTTATTTTGCACCCAAATAACGGGAAAAAAGAAAAAAAAACTTATTTGAAATATTTTGGTTTTCTGTTTTTGTCCTTATTTTGCACCCAAATAACGGAAAAAAATAAAAAAAAAGTTATTTGAAATATTTTGGTTTTCTGTTTTGTCCTTATTTTGCACCCAAATAACGGGAAAAAAGAAAAAAAAAGTTATTTGAAATATTTTGGTTTTCAGTTTTTGTCCTTATTTTGCACCCAAATAACGGGAAAACATAAAAAAAAAATTATTTGAAATATTTTGGTTTTCTGTTTTTGTCCTTATTTTGCACCCAAATAACCGAAAAAAATAAAAAAAAAGTTATCTGAAATATTTTGGTTTTCTGTTTTTGTCCTTATTTTGCACCCAAATAACGGGAAAAAAATAAAAAAAAAATTATCTGAAATATTTTGGTTTTCTGTTTTTGTCCTTATTTTGCACCCAAATAACGGGTTTTCCGTTTTTGTCCTTATTTTGCACCCAAATAACTTTTTTTTTAAAAAAAAAAAGTTATTTGAAATATTTTGGTTTTCTCTTTTTGTCCTTATTTTGCACCCAAATAACGGGAAAAAAAAAAGTTATCTGAAATATTTTGGTTTTCTGTTTTTGTCCTTATTTTGCACCCAAATAACGGGAAAAAATAAAAAAAAAGTTATTTGAAATATTTTGGTTTTCTGGTTTTGTCCTTATTTTGCCCCCAAATAACGGGAAAAATAAAAAACAAGTTATTTGAAATATTTTGGTTTTCAGTTTTTGTCCTTATTTTGCACCCAAATAATGGGAAAAAATAAAAAAAAAAGTTATCTGAAATATTTTGGTTTTCTGTTTTTGTCCTTATTTTGCACCCAAATAACGGCAAAAAATAAAAAAAAAGTTATTTGAAATATTTTGGTTTTCTGTTTTTGTCCTTATTTTGCACCCAAATAACGGGAAAAATAAAAAAAAAGTTATTTGTAATATTTTGGTTTTCTTTTTTTGCCGTTATTTTGCACCCAAATAACGGGAAAAAAGAGAAAAAAAGTTATTTGAAATATTTTGGTTTTCTGTTTTTGTTCTTATTTTGCACCCAAATAACGGGAAAAAATAAAAAAAAGTTATCTGAAATATTTTGGTTTTATGTTTTTGTCCTTATTTTGCACCCAAATAACAGGAAAAAATAAAAAAAAAGGTATTTGAAATATTTTGGTTTTCTGTTTTTGTCCTTATTTTGCACCCAAATAACGGGGAAAAAAAAAAAAGTTATCTGAAATATTTTGGTTTCCATTTTTTGTCCTTATTTTACCCCCAAATAACGGGAAAAAAGTGATTTGAAATATTTTGGTTTTCTGTTTTTGTTCTTATTTTGCACCCAAATAACGGGAAAAAATAAAAAAAAGTTTTCTGAAATATTTTGGTTTTCTGTTTTTGTCCTTATTTTGCACCCAAATAACGGGAAAAAATAAAAAAAAAGTTATTTGAAATATTGTGGTTTTCTGTTTTTGTCCTTATTTTGCACCCAAATAACGGGGGAAAAAAAAAAGTTATCTGAAATATTTTGGTTTTCTGTTTTTGTCCTTATTTTGCACCCAAATAACGGGCAAAAATAAAAAAAAAGTTATCTGAAATATTTTGGTTTTCTGTTTTTGTCATTATTTTGCACCCAAATAACGGGAAAAAAGTAAAAAAAAAGTTATCTGAAATATTTTGGTTTTCTGTTTTTGTCCTTATTTTGCACTCAAATAACGGGAAAAAATAAAAAAAAAGTTATCTAAAATTATTTGGTTTTCTGTTTTTGTCCTTATTTTGCACCCAAATAACGGGAAAAAATAAAAAAAAAGTTATTTGAAATATTTTGGTTTTCTGTTTTTGTCCCTATTTTGCACCCAAATAACGGGAAAAAATAAAAAAAAGTTATCTGAAATATTTTGGTTTTCTCTTTTTGTCCTTATTTTGCACCCAAATAACGGGAAAAAATAAAAAAAAAGTTATTTGAAATATTTTGGTTTTCTGTTTTTGTCCTTATTTTGCACCCAAATAACGGGAAAACATAAAAAAAAAATTATTTGAAATATTTTGGTTTTCTGTTTTTGTCCTTATTTAGCACCCAAATAACGGAAAAAAATAAAAAAAAAGTTATCTGAAATATTTTGGTTTTCTGTTTTTGTCCTTATTTTGCACCCAAATAACGGGAAAAAAATAAAAAAAAAATTATCTGAAATATTTTGGTTTTCTGTTTTTGTCCTTATTTTGCACCCAAATAACGGGAAAAAATAAAAAAAAAGTTATTTGAAATATTTTGGTTTTCTCTTTTTGTCCTTATTTTGCACCCAAATAACGGGAAAAAAAAGTTATATGAAATATTTTGGTTTTCTGTTTTTGTCCTTATTTTGCACACAAATAACGGGAAAAAATAAAAAAAAAGTTATTTGAAATATTTTGGTTTTCTGTTTTTGTCCTTATTTTGCCCCCAAATAACGGGAAAAATAAAAAAAAAGTTATTTGAAATATTTTGGTTTTCAGTTTTTGTTCTTATTTTGCACCCAAATAACGGGGAAAAAGTAAAAAAAAAGTTATCTGAAATATTTTGGTTTTCTGTTTTTGTCCTTATTTGGCACCCAAATAACGGGAAAAAATAAGACAATAGTTATCTGAAATATTTTGGTTTTTTGTTTTTGTCCTTATTTTGCACCCAAATAACGGGAAAAATTAAAACAAAAGTTATCTGAAATATTTTGGTTTTCTGTTTTTGACCTTATTTTGCACTCAAATAACGGGAATAAATAAAAAAAAAGTTACCTGAAATATTTTGGTTTTCTGTTTTTGTCCTTATTTTGCACCCAAATAACGGGAAAAAAGAAAAAAAAGTTATATGAAATATTTTGGTTTTCTGTTTTTGTCCTTATTTTGCACCCAAATAACGGGAAAAAATAAAAAAAAGTTATCTGAATTACTTTGGTTTTCTGTTTTTGTCCTTATTTTGCACCCAAATAACGGGAAAAAATAAAAAAAAGTTATCTGAATTATTTTGGTTTTCTGTTTTTGTCCTTATTTTGCACCCAAATAATGGGAAAAAATAAAAAAAAAAGTTATCTGAAATATTTTGGTTTTCTGTTTTTGTCGTTATTTTGCACCCAAATAACGGGAACAAAGAGAAAAAAGTTATTTGAAATATTTTGGTTTTCTGTTTTCGTTCTTATTTTGCACCCAAATAACGGGAAAAAATAAAAAAAAGTTATCTGAAATATTTTGGTTTTCTGTTTTTGTCCTTATTTTTCACCCAAATAACGGGAAAAAATAAAAAAAAAGTTATTTGAAATATTTTGGTTTTCTGTTTTTGTCCTTATTTTGCACCCAAATAACGGGGGAAAAAAAAAAAGTTATCTGAAATATTTTGGTTTTCATTTTTTGTCCTTATTTTGCGCCCAAAGAACGGGAAAAAATAAAAAAAAAGTTATTCGAAATATTTTGGTTTTCTGTTTTTGTCCTTATTTTGCCCCCAAATAACGGGAAAAAAAGTGATTTGAAATATTTTGGTTTTCTGTTTTTGTTCTTATTTTGCACCCAAATAACGGGAAAAAATAAAAAAAAGTTATCTGAAATATTTTGGTTTTCTGTTTTTGTCCTTATTTTGCACCCAAATAACGGGAAAAAATAAAAAAAAAGTTATTTGAAATATTTTGGTTTTCTGTTTTTGTCCTTATTTTGCACCCAAATAACGGGGAAAAAAAAAAGTTATCTGAAATATTTTGGTTATCTGTTTTTGTCCTTATTTTGCACCCAAATAACGGGCAAAAATAAGAAAAAAGTTAGCTGAAATATTTTGGTTTTCTGTTTTTGACATTATTTTGCACCCAAATAACGGGAAAAAAGTAAAAAAAAAAGTTATCTGAAATATTTTGGTTTTCTGTTTTTGTCCTTATTTTGCACCCAATTAACGGGAAAAAATAAAAAAAAAGTTATCTAAAATTATTTGGTTTTCTTTTTTTGTCGTTATTTTGCATCCAAATAACGAGAAAAATAAAAAAAAAGTTATTTGAAATATTTTGGTTTTCTGTTTTTGTCCTTATTATGCACCCAAATAACGGGAAAAAATAAAAAAAAAAGTTATCTGAAATATTTTGGTTTTCTGTTTTTGTCCATATTTTGCACCCAAATAACGGGAAAAAATAAAAAAAAGTTATTTGAAATATTTTGGTTTTCTGTTTTTGTCCTTATTTTGCACCCAAATAACGGGAAAAATAAAAAAAAAGTTATTTGAAATATTTTGGTTTTCTGTTTTTGTCGTTATTTTGCACCCAAATAACGGGAAAAAAGAGAAAAAAAGTTATTTGAAATATTTTGGTTTTCTGTTTTTGTCCTTATTTTGCACCCAAATAACGGGAAAAAATAAAAAAAAAGTTATCTGAAATATTTTGGTTTTCTGTTTTTGTCCTTATTTTGCACCCAAATAACGGGAAAAAAGAAAAAAAAGTTATCTGAAATAGTTTGGTTTTCTGTTTTTGTCCTTATTTTGCATCCAAATAACGGGAAAAAAGAAAAAAAAAGTTATCTGAAATATTTTGGTTTTCTGTTTTTGTCCTTATTTTGCACCCAAATAACGGGACAAAAAAAAAAGTTATTTGAAATATTTTGGTTTTCTGTTTTTGTCCTTATTTTGCACTTAAATAACGGGAAAAAAGAAAACAAAAGTTATCTGAAATATTTTGGTTTTCTGTTTTTGTCCTTATTTTGCACCCAAATAACGGGGAAAAAAAAAAGTTATCTGAAATATTTTGGTTTTCTGTTTTTGTCCTTATTTTGCACAGAAATAACGGGAAAAAGAAAAAAAAAGTTATTTAAAATATTTTGGTTTTCTGTTTTTGTCCTTATTGTGCACCTAAATAACGGGAAAAAAGAATAAAAAAGTTATCCGAAATATTTTGGTTTTCTGTTTTTGTCCTTATTTTGCACCCAAATAACGGGAAAAAAGAAAAAAAAAGTTATCTGAAATATTTTGGTTTTCTGTTTTTGTCCTTATTTTGCACCCAAATAACGGGAAAAAATAAAAAAAAAGTTATCTGAAATATTTTGGTTTTTTGTTTTTGTCCTTATTTGCACTCAAATAACGAGAAAAAATAAAAAAAAATTTATTTGAAATATTTTGGTTTTCTGTTTTTGTCCTTATTTTGCACCCAAATAACGGGAAAAAATAAAAAAAAAGTTATCTGAAATATTTTGGTTTTCTGTTTTTGTCCTTATTTTGCACCCAAATAACGGGAAAAAATAAAAAAAAAGTTATTTGAAATATTTTGGTTTTCTTGTTTTGTCCTTATTTTGCACCCAAATAACGGGAAAAATAAAAAAAAAGTTATTTGAAATATTTTGGTTTTCTGTTTTTGTCCTTATTTTGCAACCAAATAACGGGAAAAAATAAAAAAAAAGTTATTTGAAATAATTTGGTTTTCTGTTTTTGTCCTTATTTTGCACCCAAATAACGGGCAAAAATAAAAAAAAAGTTATCTGAAATATTTTGGTTTTCTGTTTTTGTCCTTATTTTGCACCCAAATAACGGGAAAAAAGAAAAAAAAGTTATATGAAATATTTTGGTTTTCTGTTTTTGTCCTTATTTTGCACCCAAATAACGGGAAAAATTAAAAAAAAGTTATCTGAATTATTTTGGTTTGCTGCTTTTGTCCTATTTTGCACCCAAATAACGGGACAAAATAAAAAAAAAGTTATCTGAAATATTTTGGTTATCTGTTTTTGTCCTTATTTTGCACCCAAATAACGGGAAAAAATAAAAAAAAAGTTATTTGAAATATTTTGGTTTTCTGTTTTTGTCCTTATTTTGCACCCAAATAACGGGAAAAAATAAAAAAAAAGTTATTTGAAATATTTTGGTTTTCTTGTTTTGTCCTTATTTTGCACCCAAATAACGGGAAAAATAAAAAAAAAGTTATTTGAAATATTTTGGTTTTCTGTTTTTGTCCTTATTTTGCAATCAAATAACGGGAAAAAATAAAAAAAAAGTTATTTGAAATAATTTGGTTTTCTGTTTTTGTCCTTATTTTGCACCCAAATAACGGGAAAAAATAAAAAAAAAGTTATCTGAAATATTTTGGTTTTCTGTTTTTGTCCTTATTTTGCACCCAAATAACGGGAAAAAAGAAAAAAAAGTTATATGAAATATTTTGGTTTTCTGTTTTTGTCCTTATTTTGCACCCAAATAACGGGAAAAAATAAAAAAAAGTTATCTGAATTATTTTGGTTTGCTGCTTTTGTCCTATTTTGCACCCAAATAACGGGACAAAATAAAAAAAAAGTTATCTGAAATATTTTGGTTATCTGTTTTTGTCCTTATTTTGCACCCAAATAACGGGAAAAAATAAAAAAAAAGTTATTTGAAATATTTTGGTTTTCTGTTTTTGTCCTTATTTTGGCCCCCAAATAACGGGAAAAAAGAAAAAAAAAGGGTGTCTGAAATATTTTGGTTTTCTGTTTTTGTCATTAATTTGCACCCAAATAACGGGAAAAAATAAAAAAAAGTTATCTGAAATATTTGGGTTTTCTGTTTTTGTCCTTATTTTGCACCCAAATAACGGAAAAAAAGAAAAAAAAGTTATCTGAAATATTTTGGTTTTCTGTTTTTGTCCTTATTTTGCATCCAAATAACGGGGAAAAAAAAAGTTATCTGCAATATTTTGGTTTTCTGTTTTTGTCATTATTTTGCACCCAAATAACGGTAAAAAAGAAAAAAAAATTATGTGAAATATTTAGGTTTTCTGTTTTTGTCCTTATTTTGCACCCAAATAACGGGAAAAAAAAAGTTATCTGAAATATTTTGGTTTTCTGTTTTTGTCCTTATTTTGCACTCAAATAACGGGAAAAAATAAAAAAAAAGTTATCTAAAATTATTTGGTTTTCTGTTTTTGTCCTTATTTTGCACCCAAATAACGGGAAAAAATAAAAAAAAAGTTATTTGAAATATTTTGGTTTTCTGTTTTTGTCCTTATTTTGCACCCAAATAACGGGAAAAAGAAAAAAAAAGTTATTTGAAATATTTTGGTTTTCTGTTTTTATCCTTATTTTGCACCCAAATAACGGGGGAAAAAAAAAAAAAGATATTTGAAATATTTTGGTTTTCTGTTTTTGTCCTTATTTTGCACCCAAATAACGGGAAAAAAGAAAAAAAAGTTATTTGAAATATTTTGGTTTTCTGTTTTTGTCCTTATTTTGCACCCAAATAACGGGAAAAAATAAAAAAAAAGTTATCTGAAATATTTTGGTTTTTGGTTTTCTGTTTTTGTCCTTATTTTGCACCCAAATAACGGGAAAAATAAAAAATAAATTATTTGAAATATTTTGGTTTTCTCTTTTTGTCGTTATTTTGCACCCAAATAACGGGAAAAAAGAGAAAAAAAGTTATTTGAAATATTTTGGTTTTCAGTTTTTGTCGTTATTTTGCATTCAAATAACGGGAAAAAAGAAAAAAAAAGTTATCTGAAATATTTTGGTTTTCTGTTTTTGTCCTTATTTTGCACCCAAAAAACGGGAAAAAAGAAAAAAAAAGTTATCTGAAATATTTTGGTTTTCTGTTTTTGTCCTTATTTTGCACCCAAATAACGGGAAAAAAGAAAAAAAAAGGTTTCTGAAATATTTTGGTTTTCTGTTTTTGTGCTAATTTTGCATCCAAATAACGGGGAAAAAGAAAAAAAAAGTTATCTGAAATATATTGGTTTTCTGTTTTTTTCCTTATTTTGCACCCAAATAACAGGAAAAAAGAAAAAAAAAGTTATCTGAAATATTTTGGTTTTCTGTTTTTGTCCTTATTTTGCATCCAAATAACGGGAAAAAAGAAAAAAAAAGTTATCTGAAATATTTTGGTTTTCTGTTTTTGTCATTATTTTGCACCCAAATAACGGGAAAATTGTAAAAAAAGTTATCTGAAATATTTTGGTTTTCTGTTTTTGTCCTTATTTTGCACCCAAATAACGGGAAAAAATAAATAAAAAGTTATCTGAAATATTTTGGTTTTTTGTTGTTGTCCTTATTTTGCACCCAAATAACGGGAAAAAGAAAAAAAAAGTTATTTGAAATATTTTGGTTTTCTGTTTTTGTCCTTATTTTGCACCCAAATAACGGGAAAAAAGAAAAAAAAAGTTATCTGAAATATTTTGGTTTTCTGTTTTTGTCATTAATTTGCACCCAAATAACGGGAAAAAATAAAAAAAAGTTATCTGAAATATTTGGGTTTTCTGTTTTTGTCCTTATTTTGCACCTAAATAAGGGGAAAAAAGAAAAAAAAAGTTATCTGAAATATTTTGGTTTTCTGTTTTTGTCCTTATTTTGCACCCAAATAACGGGAAAAAAGAAAAAAAAATTATGTGAAATATTTTGGTTTTCTGTTTTTGTACTTATTTTGCACCCAAATAACGGGGAAAAAAAAAAGTTATCTGAAATTTTTTGGTTTTTTGTTTTTGTCCTTATTATGCACGCAAATAACGGGAAAAAAGAAAAAAAAGTTATCTGAAATATTTTGGTTTTCTGTTTTTGTCCTTATTTTGCATTCAAATAACGGGGAAAAAAAAAGTTATGTGCAATATTTTGGTTTGCTGTTTTTGTCCTTATTTTGCACCCAAATAACGGTAAAAAAGAAAAAAAAATTATGTGAAATATTTAGGTTTTCTGTTTTTGTCCTTATTTTGCACCCAAATAACGGGAAAAAAGAAAAAAAAAGTTATCTGAAATATTTTGGTTTTCTGTTTTTGTCCTTATTTTCACCCAAATAACGGGGGAAAAAAAGTTATCTGCAATATTTTTGTTTTCTGTTTTTGTCCTTATTTTGCACCCAAATAACGGAAAAAAGAAAAAAAAAGTTATTTGAAATATTTTGGTTTTCTGTTTTTATCCTTATTTTGCACCCAAATAACGGGAAAAAATAAAAAAAAAGTTATCTGAAATATTTTGGTTTTCTGTTTTTGTCCTTATTTTCACCCAAATAACGGGGAAAAAAAAAGTTATCTGCAATATTTTGGTTTTCTGTTTTTGTCCTTATTTTGCACCCAAATAACGGGAAAAAGAAAAAAAGAGTTATCTGAAATATTTTGGTTTTCTGTTTTTGTCATTATTTTGCACCCAAATAACGGGAAAAAATAAAAAAAAAGTTATCTGAAATATTTTGGTTTTCTGTTTTTGTCCTTATTTTGCACCTAAATAACGGGAAAAAAAAAAAAAAAAGTTATCTGAAATATTTTGGTTTTCTGTTTTTGTCCTTATTTTGCACCCAAATAACGGGAAAAAAGGAAAAAAAAGTTATCTGAAATATTTTGGTTTTCTGTTTTTGTCATTATTTTGCACCCAAATAACGGGAAAAAATAAAGAAAAAGTTATCTGAAATATTTTGGTTTTCTGTTTTTGTCCTTATTTTGCACCTAAATAACGGGAAAAAAGAAAAAAAAAGTTATCTGAAATATTTTGGTTTTCTGTTTTTGTCCTTATTTTGCACCCAAATAACGGGGAAAAAGAAAAAAAAAGTTATCTGAAATATTTTGGTTTTCTGTTTTTGTCCTTATTTTGCACCCAAATAACGGGGAAAAATAAATAAACAGTTATCTGAGATATTTTGGTTTTTTGTTGTTGTCCTTATTTTGCACCCAAATAACGGGAAAAAATAAAAAAAAAGTTATTTGAAATATTTTGGTTTTCTGCTTTTGTCCTTATTTTGCACCCAACTAACGGGGAAAAAAGAAAAAAGGAGTTATCTGAAATATTTTGGTTTTCTGTTTTTGTCCTTATTTTGCACCCAAATAACGGGAAAAAAAAAAGTTATCTGAAATATTTTGGTTTTCTGTTTTTGTCCTTATTTTGCACCCAAATAACGGGAAAAAGAAAAAAAAAGTTATCTGAAATATTTTGGTTTTCTGTTTTTGTTCTTATTTTGCACCCAAATAACGGGAAAAAGAAAAAAAAAGTTATTTGAAATATTTTGGTTTTCTGTTTTTGTCCTTATTTTGCACCCAAATAACGGGAAAAAAGAAAAAAAAAGTTATCTCAAATATTTTGGTTTTCTGTTTTTGTCCTTATTTTGCACCTAAATAACGGGAAAAAAGAAAAAAAAAGTTATCTGAAATATTTTGTTTTTCTGTTTTTGTCTTTATTTTGCACCCAAATAACGGGCAAAAATAAAAAAAAAGTTATCTGAAATATTTTGGTTTTCTGTTTTTGTCCTTATTTTGCACCCAAATAACGGGATAAAATAAAAAAAAGTTATTTGAAATATTTTGTATTTCTGTTTTTGTCATCAATTTGCACCCAAATAACGGGAAAAAATAAAAAAAAAGTTATCTGAAATATTTTGGTTTTCTGTTTTTGTCCTTATTTTGCACCCAAATAACGGGAAAAAAGAAAAAAAAAGTTATCTGAAATATTTTGGTTTTCTGTTTTTGTCCTTATTTTCCACCCAAATAACGGGAAAAAATAAAAAAAAAGTTATCTGAAATATTTGGTTTTCACTTTTTGTGGTTATTTTGCACTCAAATAACGGTAAAAAAGAGAAAAAAAGTTATTTGAAATATTTTGGTTTTCTGTTTTTGTCCTTATTTTGCACCTAAATAACGGGAAAAAAGAAAAAAAAAGTTATCTGAAATATTTTGGTTTTCTGTTTTTGTCCTTATTTTGCACCCAAATAACGGGAAAAAATAAAAAAAAAGTTATTTGAAATATTTTGGTTTTCTGTTTTTGTCCTTATTTTGCACCCAAATAACGGGAAAAAATAAAAAAAAAGTTATTTGAAATATTTTGGTTTTCTGTTTTTGTCGTTATTTTGCACCCAAATAATGGGAAAAAAGAGAAAAAAAGTTATTTGAAATATTTTGGTTTTCTGTTTTTGTCCTTATTTTCCACCCAAATCACGGGAAAAAATAAAAATAAAGTTATCTGAAATATTTTGGTTTTCACTTTTTGTGGTTATTTTGCACTCAAATAACGGTAAAAAAGAGAAAAAAAGTTATTTGAAATATTTTGGTTTTCTGTTTTTGTCCTTATTTTGCATTCAAATAACGGGAAAAAAGAAAAAAAAAGTTATCTGAAATATTTTGGTTTTCTGTGTTTGTCCTTATGTTGCACCCAAATAACGGGAAAAAGAAAAAAAAAGTTATTTGAAATATTTTGGTTTTCTGTTTTTGTCCTTATTTTGCACCCAAATAACGGGAAAAAGAAAAAAAAAGTTATCTGAAATATTTTGGTTTTCTGTTTTTGTCCTTATTTTGCACCCAAATAACGGGGAAAAAAAAAGTTATCTGCAATATTTTGGTTTTCTGTTTTTGTCCTTATTTTGCACCCAAATAACGGGAAAAAGAAAAAAAAAGTTATTTGAAATATTTTGGTTTTCTGTTTTTGTCCTTATTTTGCACCCAAATAACGGGCAAAAATAAAAAAAAAGTTATCTGAAATATTTTGGTTTTCTGTTTTTGTCCTTATTTTGCACCCAAATAACGGGCAAAATAAAAAAAAAGTTATTTGAAATATTTTGGTTTTCTTGTTTTGTCCTTATTTTGCACCCAAATAACGGGAAAAATAAAAAAAAAGTTATATGAAATATTTTGTTTTTCTGTTTTTGTCCTTATTTTGCACCCAAATAACGGGAAAAAATAAAAAAAAAGTTATTTGAAATAATTTGGTTTTCTGTTTTTGTCCTTATTTTGCACCCAAATAACGGGCAAAAATAAAAAAAAAGTTATCTGAAATATTTTGGTTTTCTGTTTTTGTCCTTATTTTGAACCCAAATAACGGGGAAAAAGAAAAAAAAGGTTACCTGAAATATTTTGGTTTTCTGTTTTTGTCCTTATTTTGCACCCAAATAACGGGAAAAAATAAAAAGTTATCTGAAATATTTTGGTTTCCTGTTTTTGTCCTTATTTTGCACCCAAATAACGGAAAAAAATAAAAAAAAAGTTATCTGCAATATTTTGGTTTTCTGTTTTTGTCCTTATTTTGCACCCAAATAACGGCAAAAAATAAAAAAAAAGTTATCTGAAATATTTTGGTTTTCTGTTTTTGTCTTTATTTTGCACCCAAATAACGGAAAAAATAAAAAAAAAGTTATTTGAAATATTTTGGTTTTCTGTTTTTGTCGTTATTTTGCACCCAAATAATGGGAAAAAAGAGAAAAAAAGTTATTTGAAATATTTTGGTTTTCTGTTTTTGTCCTTATTTTCCACCCAAATAACGGGAAAAAATAATAAAAAAGTTATCTGAAATATTTTGGTTTTCTCTTTTTGTGGTTATTTTGCACTCAAATAACGGTAAAAAAGAGAAAAAAAGTTATTTGAAATATTTTGGTTTTCTGTTTTTGTCCTTATTTTGCATTCAAATAACGGGAAAAAAGAAAAAAAAATTATCTGAAATATTTTGGTTTTCTGTGTTTGTCCTTATTTTGCACCCAAATAACGGGGAAAAAAAAAAGAAAGTTATTTGAAATATTTTGGTTTTCTGTTTTTGTCCTTATTTTGCACCCAAATAACGCGAAAAAAGAAAAAAAAAGTTATCTGAAATATTTTGGTTTTCTGTTTTTGTCCTTATTTTGCACCCAAATAACGGGAAAAAGAAAAAAAAAGTTATTTGAAATATTTTGGTTTCTGTTTTTGTCCTTATTTTGCACCCAAATAACGGGAAAAAGAAAAAAAAAGTTATCTGAAATATTTTGGTTTTCTGTTTTTGTCCTTATTTTGCACCCAAATAACGGGAAAAAATAAAAAAAAAGTTATTTGAAATATTTTGGTTTTCTGTTTTTGTCCTTATTTTGCATTCAAATAGCGGGAAAAAATAAAAAAAAAGTTATCTGAAATATTTTGGTTTTCTGTTTTTGTCCTTATTTTGCACCCAAATAACGGGAAAAAATAAAAAAAAAGTTATTTGAAATATTTTGGTTTTCTGTTTTTGTCGTTATTTTGCACCCAAATAATGGGAAAAAAGAGAAAAAAAGTTATTTGAAATATTTTGGTTTTCTGTTTTTGTCCTTATTTTGCACCCAAATAACCGGAAAAAATAAAAAAAAAGTTATCTGAAATATTTTGGTTTTGTGTTTTTGTCCTTATTTTGCACCCAAATAACGGGAAAAAATTAAAAAAAAGTTATTTGAAATATTTTGGTTTTCTTGTTTAGTCCTTATTTTGCACCCAAATAACGGGAAAAATGAAAAAAAAGTTATTTGAATTATTTTGGTTTTCTGTTTTTGTCCTTATTTTGCACCCAAATAACAGGCAAAAACAAAAAAAAAAGTTATTTGAAATATTTTGGTTTTCTGTTTTTGTCCTTATTTTGCACCCAAATAACGGAAAAAAATAAAAAAAAATTATCTGAAATATTTTGGTTTTCTGTTCTTTTCCTTATCTGGCACCGAAATAACGGGAAAAAATAAAAAAAAAAGTTATTTGAAATATTTTGGTTTTCTTGTTTTGTCTTTATTTTGCACCCAAATAACGGGAAAAATAAAATAAAAGTTATTTCAAATAATTTGGTTTTCTGTTTTTGTTCTTATTTTGCACCCAAATAATGGGCAAAAATAAAAAAAAAGTTATCTGAAATATTTTGGTTTTCTGTTTTTGTCCTTATTTTGCACCCAAATAACGGAAAAAAATAAAAAAAAAGTTATCTGAAATATTTTGGTTTTCTGTTTTTGTCCTTATTTTGCACCCATATAACGGGAAAAATAAAAAATTATCTGAAATATTTTGGTTTTCTGTTTTTGTCCTTAGTTTGCACCCAAATAACGGGCAAAAATAAAAAAAAAGTTATCTGAAATATTTTGGTTTTCTGTTTTTGTCCTTATTTTGCACCCAAATAACGGGAAAAAAGGAAAAAAAAAGTTATCTGAAATATTTTGGTTTTCTGTTTTTGTCCTTATTTTGTACCCAAATAACGGGAAAAAATAAAAAAAAAGTTATCTGAAATATTTTGGTTTTCTGTTTTTGTCCTTATTTTGCACCCAAATAACGGGAAAAATAAAAAGTTATCTGAAATATTTTGGTTTTCTGTTTTTGTCTTAATTTTGCATTCAAATAACGGGAAAAAATAAAAAAAAAGTTATTTGAAATATTTTCGTTTTCTGTTTTTGTCCTTATTTTGCACCCGAATAACGGGAAAAAAGAAAAAAAAAGTTATTTGAAATATTTTGGTTTTCTGTTTTTGTCCTTATTTTGCACCCAAATAACGGGAAAAAAGAAAAAAAAAGTTATCTGAAATATTTTGGTTTTCTGTTTTTGTCATTATTTTGCACCCAAATAACAGGAAAAAAAAAAAAAAAGTTATCTGAAATATTTTGGTTTTCTGTTTTTGTCCTTATTGTGCACCCAAATAACGGGAAAAAGAAAAAAAAAGTTATTTGAAATATTTTGGTTTTCTGTTTTTGTCCTTAGTTTGCACCCAAATAACGGGAAAAAGAAAAAAAAACTTATCTGAAATATTATGGTTTTCTGTTTTTGTCCTTATTTTGCACCTAAATAACGGGAAAAAAGAAAAAAAAAGTTATCTGAAATATTTTGGTTTTCTGTTTTTGTCCTTATTTTGCACCCAACTAACGGGCAAAAATAAAAAAAAAGTTATCTGAAATATTTTGGTTTTCTGTTTTTGTCCCTTATTTTGCACCCAAATAACGGAAAAAAGAAAAAAAAGTTATCTGAAATATTTTGTTTTTCTGTTTCTTGTCCTTATTTTGCACCCAAATAACGGGGAAAAAAAAAAAAAAAGTTATCTGAAATATTTTGGTTTTCTGTTTTGTCCTTATTTTGCACCTAAATAATGGGAAAAAAGGAAAAAAAATTATCTGAAATATTTTGGTTTTCTGTTCTTGTCCTTATCTTGCACCCAAATAACGGGAAAAAATAAAAAAAAAGTTATTTGAAATATTTTGGTTTTCTTGTTTTGTCCTTATTTTGCACCCAAATAACGGGAAAAATAAAAAAAAAGTTATTTCAAATAATTTGGTTTTCTGTTTTTGTCCTTATTTTGCACCCAAATAATGGGCAAAAATAAAAAAAAAGTTATCTGAAATATTTTGGTTTTCTGTTTTTGTCCTTATTTTGCACCCAAATAACGGGAAAAAATAAAAAAAAAGTTATTTGAAATATTTTGGTTTTCTGTTTTTGTCGTTATTTTGCACCCAAATAATGGGAAAAAAGAGAAAAAAAGTTATTTGAAATATTTTGGTTTTCTGTTTTTGTCCTTATTTTCCACCCAAATCACGGGAAAAAATAAAAATAAAGTTATCTGAAATATTTTGGTTTTCACTTTTTGTGGTTATTTTGCACTCAAATAACGGTAAAAAAGAGAAAAAAAGTTATTTGAAATATTTTGGTTTTCTGTTTTTGTCCTTATTTTGCATTCAAATAACGGGAAAAAAGAAAAAAAAAGTTATCTGAAATATTTTGGTTTTCTGTGTTTGTCCTTATTTTGCACCCAAATAACGGGAAAAAGAAAAAAAAAGTTATTTGAAATATTTTGGTTTTCTGTTTTTGTCCTTATTTTGCACCCAAATAACGGGAAAAAGAAAAAAAAAGTTATCTGAAATATTTTGGTTTTCTGTTTTTGTCCTTATTTTGCACCCAAATAACGGGGAAAAAAAAAGTTATCTGCAATATTTTGGTTTTCTGTTTTTGTCCTTATTTTGCACCCAAATAACGGGAAAAAGAAAAAAAAAGTTATTTGAAATATTTTGGTTTTCTGTTTTTGTCCTTATTTTGCACCCAAATAACGGGCAAAAATAAAAAAAAAGTTATCTGAAATATTTTGGTTTTCTGTTTTTGTCCTTATTTTGCACCCAAATAACGGGCAAAATAAAAAAAAAGTTATTTGAAATATTTTGGTTTTCTTGTTTTGTCCTTATTTTGCACCCAAATAACGGGAAAAATAAAAAAAAAGTTATATGAAATATTTTGTTTTTCTGTTTTTGTCCTTATTTTGCACCCAAATAACGGGAAAAAATAAAAAAAAAGTTATTTGAAATAATTTGGTTTTCTGTTTTTGTCCTTATTTTGCACCCAAATAACGGGCAAAAATAAAAAAAAAGTTATCTGAAATATTTTGGTTTTCTGTTTTTGTCCTTATTTTGAACCCAAATAACGGGGAAAAAGAAAAAAAAGGTTACCTGAAATATTTTGGTTTTCTGTTTTTGTCCTTATTTTGCACCCAAATAACGGGAAAAAATAAAAAGTTATCTGAAATATTTTGGTTTCCTGTTTTTGTCCTTATTTTGCACCCAAATAACGGAAAAAAATAAAAAAAAAGTTATCTGAAATATTTTGGTTTTCTGTTTTTGTCCTTATTTTGCACCCAAATAACGGCAAAAAATAAAAAAAAAGTTATCTGAAATATTTTGGTTTTCTGTTTTTGTCCTTATTTTGCACCCAAATAACGGAAAAAATAAAAAAAAAGTTATTTGAAATATTTTGGTTTTCTGTTTTTGTCGTTATTTTGCACCCAAATAATGGGAAAAAAGAGAAAAAAAGTTATTTGAAATATTTTGGTTTTCTGTTTTTGTCCTTATTTTCCACCCAAATAACGGGAAAAAATAATAAAAAAGTTATCTGAAATATTTTGGTTTTCACTTTTTGTGGTTATTTTGCACTCAAATAACGGTAAAAAAGAGAAAAAAAGTTATCTGAAATATTTTGGTTGTCTCTTTTTGTCCTTATTTTGCATTCAAATAACGGGAAAAAAGAAAAAAAAATTATCTGAAATATTTTGGTTTTCTGTGTTTGTCCTTATTTTGCACCCAAATAACGGGGAAAAAAAAAAGAAAGTTATTTGAAATATTTTGGTTTTCTGTTTTTGTCCTTATTTTGCACCCAAATAACGCGAAAAAAGAAAAAAAAAGTTATCTGAAATATTTTGGTTTTCTGTTTTTGTCCTTATTTTGCACCCAAATAACGGGAAAAAGAAAAAAAAAGTTATTTGAAATATTTTGGTTTTCTGTTTTTGTCCTTATTTTGCACCCAAATAACGGGAAAAAGAAAAAAAAAGTTATCTGAAATATTTTGGTTTTCTGTTTTTGTCCTTATTTTGCACCCAAATAACGGGAAAAAATAAAAAAAAAGTTATTTGAAATATTTTGGTTTTCTGTTTTTGTCCTTATTTTGCATTCAAATAGCGGGAAAAAATAAAAAAAAAGTTATCTGAAATATTTTGGTTTTCTGTTTTTGTCCTTATTTTGCACCCAAATAACGGGAAAAAATAAAAAAAAAGTTATTTGAAATATTTTGGTTTTCTGTTTTTGTCGTTATTTTGCACCCAAATAATGGGAAAAAAGAGAAAAAAAGTTATTTGAAATATTTTGGTTTTCTGTTTTTGTCCTTATTTTGCACCCAAATAACCGGAAAAAATAAAAAAAAAGTTATCTGAAATATTTTGGTTTTGTGTTTTTGTCCTTATTTTGCACCCAAATAACGGGAAAAAATTAAAAAAAAGTTATTTGAAATATTTTGGTTTTCTTGTTTTGTCCTTATTTTGCACCCAAATAACGGGAAAAATGAAAAAAAAGTTATTTGAATTATTTTGGTTTTCTGTTTTTGTCCTTATTTTGCACCCAAATAACAGGCAAAAACAAAAAAAAAAGTTATTTGAAATATTTTGGTTTTCTGTTTTTGTCCTTATTTTGCACCCAAATAACGGAAAAAAATAAAAAAAAATTATCTGAAATATTTTGGTTTTCTGTTCTTTTCCTTATCTGGCACCGAAATAACGGGAAAAAATAAAAAAAAAAGTTATTTGAAATATTTTGGTTTTCTTGTTTTGTCTTTATTTTGCACCCAAATAACGGGAAAAATAAAATAAAAGTTATTTCAAATAATTTGGTTTTCTGTTTTTGTCCTTATTTTGCACCCAAATAATGGGCAAAAATAAAAAAAAAGTTATCTGAAATATTTTGGTTTTCTGTTTTTGTCCTTATTTTGCACCCAAATAACGGAAAAAAATAAAAAAAAAGTTATCTGAAATATTTTGGTTTTCTGTTTTTGTCCTTATTTTGCACCCATATAACGGGAAAAATAAAAAATTATCTGAAATATTTTGGTTTTCTGTGTTTGTCCTTAGTTTGCACCCAAATAACGGGCAAAAATAAAAAAAAAGTTATCTGAAATATTTTGGTTTTCTGTTTTTGTCCTTATTTTGCACCCAAATAACGGGAAAAAAGGAAAAAAAAAGTTATCTGAAATATTTTGGTTTTCTGTTTTTGTCCTTATTTTGTACCCAAATAACGGGAAAAAATAAAAAAAAAGTTATCTGAAATATTTTGGTTTTCTGTTTTTGTCCTTATTTTGCACCCAAATAACGGGAAAAATAAAAAGTTATCTGAAATATTTTGGTTTTCTGTTTTTGTCTTAATTTTGCATTCAAATAACGGGAAAAAATAAAAAAAAAGTTATTTGAAATATTTTCGTTTTCTGTTTTTGTCCTTATTTTGCACCCGAGTAACGGGAAAAAAGAAAAAAAAAGTTATTTGAAATATTTTGGTTTTCTGTTTTTGTCCTTATTTTGCACCCAAATAACGGGAAAAAAGAAAAAAAAAGTTATCTGAAATATTTTGGTTTTCTGTTTTTGTCATTATTTTGCACCCAAATAACAGGAAAAAAAAAAAAAAAAAGTTATCTGAAATATTTTGGTTTTCTGTTTTTGTCCTTATTGTGCACCCAAATAACGGGAAAAAGAAAAAAAAAGTTATTTGAAATATTTTGGTTTTCTGTTTTTGTCCTTAGTTTGCACCCAAATAACGGGAAAAAGAAAAAAAAACTTATCTGAAATATTATGGTTTTCTGTTTTTGTCCTTATTTTGCACCTAAATAACGGGAAAAAAGAAAAAAAAAGTTATCTGAAATATTTTGGTTTTCTGTTTTTGTCCTTATTTTGCACCCAACTAACGGGCAAAAATAAAAAAAAAGTTATCTGAAATATTTTGGTTTTCTGTTTTTGTCCTTATTTTGCACCCAAATAACGGGAAAAAAGAAAAAAAAAGTTATCTGAAATATTTTGTTTTTCTGTTTTTGTCCTTATTTTGCACCCAAATAACGGGGAAAAAAAAAAAAAAAGTTATCTGAAATATTTTGGTTTTCTGTTTTTGTCCTTATTTTGCACCTAAATAATGGGAAAAAAGGAAAAAAAAATTATCTGAAATATTTTGGTTTTCTGTTCTTGTCCTTATCTTGCACCCAAATAACGGGAAAAAATAAAAAAAAAAGTTATTTGAAATATTTTGGTTTTCTTGTTTTGTCCTTATTTTGCACCCAAATAACGGGAAAAATAAAAAAAAAGTTATTTCAAATAATTTGGTTTTCTGTTTTTGTCCTTATTTTGCACCCAAATAATGGGCAAAAATAAAAAAAAAGTTATCTGAAATATTTTGGTTTTCTGTTTTTGTCCTTATTTTGCACCCAAATAACGGAAAAAAATAAAAAAAAAGTTATCTGAAATATTTTGGTTTTCTGTTTTTGTCCTTATTTTGCACCCAAATAACGGGCAAAAATAAAAAAAAAGTTATCTGAAATTATTTGGTTTTCTGTTTTTGTCCTTATTTTGCTCCCAAATAACGGGGGAAAAACAAAAAGTTATCTGAAATATTTTGGTTTTCTGTTTTTGTCCTTATTTTGTATCCAAATAACGGGAAAAAATAAAAAAAAAGTTATCTGAAATATTTTGGTGTTCTGTTTTTGTCCTTATTTTGCACCCAAATAACGGGAAAAATAAAAAGTTATCTGAAATATTTTGGTTTTCTGTTTTTGTCCTAATTTTGCATTCAAATAACGGGAAAAAATAAAAAAAAAGTTATTTGAAATATTTTCGTTTTCTGTTTTTGTCCTTATTTTGCACCCAAATAACGGGAAAAATAAAAAGTTATCTGAAATATTTTGGTTTTCTGTTTTTGTCCTAATTTTGCATTCAAATAACGGGAAAAAAGAAAAAAAAAGTTATTTGAAATATTTTGGTTTTCTGTTTTTGTCCTTATTTTGCACCCAAATAACGGGAAAAAAGAAAAAAAAAGTTATCTGAAATATTTTGGTTTTCTGTTATTTGCACCCAAATAACAGAAAAAAAAAAAAAAAAAGTTATCTGAAATATTTTGGTTTTCTGTTTTTGTCCTTATTTTGCAACCCAAATAACGGGAAAAAGAAAAAAAAAGTTATTTGAAATATTTTGGTTTGGTTTTCTGTTTTTGTCCTTAGTTTGCACCCAAATAACGGGAAAAAGAAAAAAAAAGTTATCTGAAATATTATGGTTTTCTGTTTTTGTCCTTATTTTGCACCTAAATAACGGGAAAAAAGAAAAAAAAAGTTATCTGAAATATTTTGGTTTTCTGTTTTTGTCCTTATTTTGCACCCAAATAACGGGCAAAAATAAAAAAAAAGTTATCTGAAATATTTTGGTTTTCTGTTTTTGTCCTTATTTTGCACCCAAATAACGGGAAAAAAGAAAAAAAAAGTTATCTGAAATATTTTGGTTTTCTGTTTTTGTCCTTATTTTGCACCCAAATAACGGGGGAAAAAAAAAAATGTTATCTGAAATATTTTGGTTTTCTGTTTTTGTCCTTATTTTGCATTCAAATAGCGGGAAAAAATTAAAAAAAAGTTATTTGAAATATTTTGGTTTTCTGTTTTTGTCCTTATTTTGAACCCAAATAACGGGAAAAAAAAAAAAAAGTTATCTGAAATATTTTGGTTTTCTGTTTTTGTCTTTATTTTGCACCCAAATAACGGGAAAAAATAAAAAAAAATTTATTTGAAATAATTTGGTTTTCTGTTTTTGTCCTTATTTTGCACCCAAATAACGGGCAAAAATAAAAAAAAAGTTATATGCAATATTTTGGTTTTCTGTTTTTGTCCTTATTTTGCACCCAAATAACGGGAAGAAAGAAAAAAAAAGTTATCTGAAATATTTTGGTTTTCTGTTCTTGTCCTTATTTTGCACCCAAATAACGGGAAAAAATAAAAAAAAAGTTATTTGAAATAATTTGGTTTTCTGTTTTTGTCCTTAGTTTGCACCCAAATAACAGGAAAAAAAAAAAAAAAAAGTTATCTGAAATATTTTGGTTTTCTGTTTTTGTCCTTATTTTGCACCCAAATAACGGGAAAAATAAAAAGTTATCTGAAATATTTTGGTTTTCTGTTTTTGTCCTTATTTTGCACCCAAATAACGGGAAAAATAAAAAGTTATCTGAAATATTTTGGTTTTCTGTTTTTGTCCTTATTTTGCATTCAAATAACGGGAAAAAATAAAAAAAAAGTTATTTGAAATATTTTGGTTTTCTGTTTTTGTCCTTATTTTGCACCCAAATAACGGGAAAAAAGAAAAAAAAAAGTTATCTGAAATATTTTGGTTTTCTGTTTTTGTCATTATTTTGCACCCAAATAACGGGAAAAAATAAAAAAAAAGTTATCTGAAATATTTTGGTTTTTTGTTTTTGTCCTTATTTTGCACGCAAATAACGGGAAAAAATAAAAAAAAGTTATCTGATATATTTTGGTTTTCTGTTTTTGTCCTTATTTTGCACCTAAATAACGGGAAAAAAGAAAAAAAAAGTTATCTGAAATATTTTTGTTTTCTGTTTTTGCCCTTATTTTGCACCCAAATAACGGGAAAAAAGAAAAAAAAAGTTATCTCAAATATTTTGGTTTTCTGTTTTTGTCTTTATTTTGCACCCAAATAACGGGAAAAAATAAAAAAAAAGTTATCTGAAATATTTTGGTTTTTTGTTTTTGTCCTTATTTTGCACGCAAATAACGGGAAAAAATAAAAAAAAAGTTATTTGAAATATTTTGGTTTTTTTGTCCTTATTTTCCACCCAAATAACGGGAAAAAATAAAAAAAAAGTTATCTGAAATATTTTGGTTTTCTGTTTTTGTCCTTATTTTGCATTCAAATAGCGGGAAAAAATAAAAAAAAAGTTATTTGAAATATTTTGGTTTTCTGTTTTGTCCTTATTTTGCACCCAAATAACGGGAAAAAATAAAAAAAAAGTTATCTGAAATATTTTGGTTTTCTGTTTTTGTCCTTATTTTGCACCCAAATAACGGGCAAAAATAAAAAAAAAGTTATATGAAATATTTTGGTTTTCTGTTTTTGTCGTTATTTTGCACCCAAATAATTGAAAAAAATAGAAAAAAAGTTATTTGAAATATATTGGTTTTCTGTTTTTGTCCTTATTTTGCACCCAAATAACGAGAAAAAATAAAAAAAAAGTTATCTGAAAATTTTGGTTTTCTGTTTTTGTCCTTATTTTGCACCCAAATAACGGGAAAAATAAAAAAAAAGTTATTTGAAATATTTTGGTTTTCTGTTTTTGTCCTTATTTTGCACGCAAATAACGGGAAAAAATAAAAAAAAAGTTATTTGAATTATTTTGGTTTTCTGTTTTTGTCCTTATTTTGCACCCAAATAACGGGCAAAAATAAATAAAAAGTTATTTGAAATATTTTGGTTTTCTGTTTTTGTCCTTATTTTGCACCCAAATAACGGGAAAAAATAACAAAAAAGTTATCTGAAATATTTTGGTTTTCTGTTCTTGTCCTTATTTTGCACCTAAATAACGGGAAAAAATAAAAAAAAAGTTATTTGAAATATTTTGGTTTTCTTGTTTTTGTCCTTATTTTGCACCCAAATAACGGGAAAAATAAAAAAAAATTTATTTGAAATATTTTGGTTTTCTGTTTTTGTCCTTATTTTGCACCCAAATAACGGGAAAAAATAAAAAAAAAGTTATTTGAAATAATTTGGTTTTCTGTTTTTGTCCTTATTTTGCACCCAAATAACGGGCAAAAATAAAAAAAAAGTTATCTGAAATATTTTGGTTTTCTTTTTTTGTCCTTATTTTGCACCCAAATAACGGAAAGAAAGAAAAAAAAAGTTATCTGGAATATTTTGGTTTTCTGTTTTTGTCCTTATTTTGCACCCAAATAACGACAAAATATTAAAAAAAAGTTATCTGAAAATTTTGGTTTTCTGTTTTTGTCCTTATTTTGCACCCAAATAACGGGAAAAATAAAAAAAAAGTTATTTGAAATATTTTGGTTTTCTGTTTTTGTCCTTATTTTGCACGCAAATAACGGGAAAAAATAAAAAAAAAGTTATCTGAAAATTTTGGTTTTCTGTTTTTGTCCTTATTTTGCACCCAAATAACGGGAAAAATAAAAAAAAAGTTATATGAAATATTTTGGTTTTCTGTTTTTGTCGTTATTTTGCACCCAAATAATTGGAAAAAATAGAAAAAAAGTTATTTGAAATATATTGGTTTTCTGTTTTTGTCCTTATTTTGCACCCAAATAACGAGAAAAAATAAAAAAAAAGTTATCTGAAAATTTTGGTTTTCTGTTTTTGTCCTTATTTTGCACCCAAATAACGGGAAAAATAAAAAAAAAGTTATTTGAAATATTTTGGTTTTCTGTTTTTGTCCTTATTTTGCACGCAAATAACGGGAAAAAATAAAAAAAAAGTTATTTGAATTATTTTGGTTTTCTGTTTTTGTCCTTATTTTGCACCCAAATAACGGGCAAAAATAAATAAAAAGTTATTTGAAATATTTTGGTTTTCTGTTTTTGTCCTTATTTTGCACCCAAATAACGGGAAAAAATAACAAAAAAGTTATCTGAAATATTTTGGTTTTCTGTTCTTGTCCTTATTTTGCACCTAAATAACGGGAAAAAATAAAAAAAAAGTTATTTGAAATATTTTGGTTTTCTTGTTTTTGTCCTTATTTTGCACCCAAATAACGGGAAAAATAAAAAAAAATTTATTTGAAATATTTTGGTTTTCTGTTTTTGTCCTTATTTTGCACCCAAATAACGGGAAAAAATAAAAAAAAAGTTATTTGAAATAATTTGGTTTTCTGTTTTTGTCCTTATTTTGCACCCAAATAACGGGCAAAAATAAAAAAAAAGTTATCTGAAATATTTTGGTTTTCTTTTTTTGTCCTTATTTTGCACCCAAATAACGGAAAGAAAGAAAAAAAAAGTTATCTGGAATATTTTGGTTTTCTGTTTTTGTCCTTATTTTGCACCCAAATAACGACAAAAAATTAAAAAAAAGTTATCTGAAATATTTTGGTTTTCTGTTTTTGTCCTTATTTTGCACCCAAATAACGGGAAAAATAAAAAGTTATCTGAAATATTTTGGTTTTCTGTTTTTGTCCTTATTTTGCATTCAAATAACGGGAAAAAATAAAAAAAAAAGTTAGTTGAAATATTTTCGTTTTCTGTTTTTGTCCTTATTTTGCACCCAAATAACGGGCAAAAATAAAAAAAAAGTTATATGAAATATTTTGGTTTTCTGTTTTTGTCGTTATTTTGTACCCAAATAATTGGAAAAAATAGAAAAAAAGTTATTTGAAATATATTGGTTTTCTGTTTTTGTCCTTATTTTGCACCCAAATAACGAGAAAAAATAAAAAAAAAGTTATCTGAAAATTTTGGTTTTCTGTTTTTGTCCTTATTTTGCACCCAAATAACGGGAAAAATAAAAAAAAAGTTATTTGAAATATTTTGGTTTTCTGTTTTTGTCCTTATGTTGCATTCAAATAGCGGGAAAAAATAAAAAAAAAGTTATTTGAAATATTTTGGTTTTCTGTTTTGTCCTTATTTTGCACCCAAATAACGGGAAAAAATAAAAAAAAAGTTATCTGAAATATTTTGGTTTTCTGTTTTTGTCCTTATTTTGCACCCAAATAACGGGCAAAAATAAAAAAAAAGTTATATGAAATATTTTGGTTTTCTGTTTTTGTCGTTATTTTGCACCCAAATAATTGGAAAAAATAGAAAAAAAGTTATTTGAAATATATTGGTTTTCTGTTTTTGTCCTTATTTTGCACCCAAATAACGAGAAAAAATAAAAAAAAAGTTATCTGAAAATTTTGGTTTTCTGTTTTTGTCCTTATTTTGCACCCAAATAACGGGAAAAATAAAAAAAAAGTTATTTGAAATATTTTGGTTTTCTGTTTTTGTCCTTATTTTGCACGCAAATAACGGGAAAAAATAAAAAAAAAGTTATTTGAATTATTTTGGTTTTCTGTTTTTGTCCTTATTTTGCACCCAAATAACGGGCAAAAATAAATAAAAAGTTATTTGAAATATTTTGGTTTTCTGTTTTTGTCCTTATTTTGCACCCAAATAACGGGAAAAAATAACAAAAAAGTTATCTGAAATATTTTGGTTTTCTGTTCTTGTCCTTATTTTGCACCTAAATAACGGGAAAAAATAAAAAAAAAGTTATTTGAAATATTTTGGTTTTCTTGTTTTTGTCCTTATTTTGCACCCAAATAACGGGAAAAATAAAAAAAAATTTATTTGAAATATTTTGGTTTTCTGTTTTTGTCCTTATTTTGCACCCAAATAACGGGCAAAAATAAAAAAAAAGTTATTTGAAATATTTTGGTTTTTTGTTTTTGTCCTTATTTTGCACGCAAATAACGGGAAAAAATTTAAAAAAAGTTATTTGAATTATTTTGGTTTTCTGTTTTTGTCCTTATTTTGCACCCAAATAACGGGCAAAAATAAAAAAAAAGTTATTTGAAATATTTTGGTTTTCTTGTTTTGTCCTTATTTTGCACCCAAATAACGGCAGAATAAAAAAAAAGTTATTTGAAATATTTTGGTTTTCTGTTTTTGTCCTTATTTTGCACCCAAATAACGGGAAAAAATAAAAAAAAATTTATTTGAAATAATTTGGTTTTCTGATTTTGTCCTTATTTTGCACCCAAATAACGGGCAAAAATAAAAAAAAAGTTATATGAAATATTTTGGTTTTCTGTTTTTGTCCTTATTTTGCACCCAAATAACGGGAAGAAAGAAAAAAAAAGTTATCTGAAATATTTTGGTTTTCTGTTTTTGTCCTTATTTTGCACGCAAATAACGGGAAAAAAGACAAAAAAAAGTTATCTGAAATATTTTGGTTTTCTGTTTTTGTCCTTATTTTGCATTCAAATAACGGGAAAAAATAAAAAAAAGTTATTTGAAATATTTTGGTTTTCTGTTTTTGTCCTTATTTTACACCTAAATAACGGGAAAAAAGAAAAAAAAGTTATCTAAAATATTTTGGTTTTCTGTTTTTGTCATTATTTTGCACCCAAATAGCGGGAAAAAATAAAAAAAAAGTTATCTGGAATATTTTGGTTTTCTGTTTTTGTCCTTATTTTGCACGAAAATAACGGGAAAAAATAAAAAAAAAGTTTTCAGGAATATTTTGGTTTTCTGTTTTTGTCCTTATTTTGCACCCAAATAACGGGAAAAAATAAAAAAAAAGTTATTTGAAATAATTTGGTTTTCTGTTTTTGTCCTTATTTTGCACCCAAATAACGGGCAAAAATAAAAAAAAGTTATCTGAAATATTTTGGTTTTCTGTTTTTGTCCTTATTTTGCACCCAAATAACGGGAAAAAAGAAAAAAAAGTTATCTGAAATATTTTGGTTTTCTGTTTTTGTCCTTATTTTGCACCCAAATAACGGGAAAAAATAAAAAAAAAGTTATCTGAAATATTTTGGTTTTCTGTTTTTGTCCTTATTTTGCACCCAAATAACGGGAAAAAGTAAAAAAAAATTTATCTGAAATATTTTGGTTTTCTGTTTTTGTCCTTATTTTGCATTCAAATAACGGGAAAAAATAAAAAAAAAGTTATTTGAAATATTTTGGTTTTCTGTTTTTGTCCTTATTTTGCACCCAAATAACGGGAAAAAATAAAAAAAAAGTTATCTGAAATATTTTGGTTTTCTGTTTTTGTCCTTATTTTGCACCAAAATAACGGGAAAAAATAAAAAAAAAGTTATTTGAAATATTTTGGTTTTCTGTTTTTGTCGTTATTTTGCACCCAAATAGTGGGAAAAAAGAGAAAAAAAGTTATTTGGAATATTTTGGTTTTCTGTTTTTGTCCTTATTTTGCACCCAAATAACGGGCAAAAATAAAAAAAAATTTATTTGAAATATTTTGGTTTTCTGTTTTTGTCGTTATTTTGCACCCAAATAACGGGAAAAAAAAAAAAAAAGTTATCTGAAATATTTTGGTTTTCTGTTTTTGTCCTTATTTTGCACCCAAATAACGGGAAAAAATAAAAAAAAAGTTCTCTGAAATATTTTGCACCCAAATAACGGGAAAAAAGAAAAAAAAAGTTATCTGAAATATTTTGGTTTTCTGTTTTTGTCCTTATTTTGCACCCAAATAACGGGCAAAAATAAAAAAAAAGTTATCTGAAATATTTTGGTTTTCTGTTTTTGTCCTTATTTTGCACCCAAATAACGGGGAAAAAAGAAAAAAAAAGTTATCTGAAATATTTTGGTTTTCTGTTTTTGTCCTTATTTTGCACCCAAATAACGGGAAAAAGTAAAAAAAAATTTATCTGAAATATTTTGGTTTTCTGTTTTTGTCCTTATTTTGCATTCAAATAACGGGAAAAAATAAAAAAAAAGTTATTTGAAATATTTTGGTTTTCTGTTTTTGTCCTTATTTTGCACCCAAATAACGGGAAAAAATAAAAAAAAAGTTATCTGAAATATTTTGGTTTTCTGTTTTTGTCCTTATTTTGCACCAAAATAACGGGAAAAAATAAAAAAAAAGTTATTTGAAATATTTTGGTTTTCTGTTTTTGTCGTTATTTTGCACCCAAATAGTGGGAAAAAAGAGAAAAAAAGTTATTTGGAATATTTTGGTTTTCTGTTTTTGTCCTTATTTTGCACCCAAATAACGGGCAAAAATAAAAAAAAATTTATTTGAAATATTTTGGTTTTCTGTTTTTGTCGTTATTTTGCACCCAAATAACGGGAAAAAAAAGAAAAAAAGTTATTTGAAATATTTTGGTTTTCTGTTTTTGTCCTTATTTTGCACGCAAATCACGGGAAAAAATAAAAAAAAAGTTATTTGAATTATTTTGGTTTTCTGTTTTTGTTCTTATTTTGCACCCAAATAACGGGCAAAAATAAAAAAAAAGTTATCTGAAATATTTTGGTTTTCTGTTTTTGTCCTTATTTTGCACCCAAATAACGGGAAAAAAAAAAAAAAAAGTTATCTGAAATATTTTGGTTTTCTGTTTTTGTCCTTATTTTGCACCCAAATAACGGGAAAAAATAAAAAAAAAGTTCTCTGAAATATTTTGCACCCAAATAACGGGAAAAAAGAAAAAAAAAGTTATCTGAAATATTTTGGTTTTCTGTTTTTGTCCTTATTTTGCACCCAAATAACGGGCAAAAATAAAAAAAAAGTTATCTGAAATATTTTGGTTTTCTGTTTTTGTCCTTATTTTGCACCCAAATAACGGGAAAAAAAGAAAAAAAAAGTTATCTGAAATATTTTGGTTTTTGGTTTTTGTCCTTATTTTGTACCCAAATAACGGGGGAAAAAAAAAATGTTATCTGAAATATTTTGGTTTTCTGTTTTTGTCCTTATTTTGCATTCAAATAGCGGGAAAAAATTAAAAAAAAGTTATTTGAAATATTTTGGTTTTCTGTTTTTGTCCTTATTTTGAACCCAAATAACGGGAAAAAAAAAAAAAAAGTTATCTGAAATATTTTGGTTTTCTGTTTTTGTCCTTATTTTGCACCCAAATAACGGGGAAAAAGAAAAAAAAAGTTATTTGAAATAATTTGGTTTTCTGTTTTTGTCCTTAGTTTGCACCCAAATAACAGGAAAAAATAAAAAAAAAGTTATCTGAAATATTTTGGTTTTCTGTTTTTGTCCTTATTTTGCACCCAAATAACGGGAAAAATAAAAAGTTATCTGAAATATTTTGGTTTTCTGTTTTTATCCTTATTTTGCACCCAAATAACGGGAAAAATAAAAAGTTATCTGAAATATTTTGGTTTTCTGTTTTTGTCCTTATTTTGCATTCAAATAACGGGAAAAAATAAAAAAAAAGTTATTTGAAATATTTTGGTTTTCTGTTTTTGTCCTTATTTTGCACCCAAATAACGGGAAAAAAGAAAAAAAAAAGTTATCTGAAATATTTTGGTTTTCTGTTTTTGTCATTATTTTGCACCCAAATAACGGGAAAAAATAAAAAAAAAGTTATCTGAAATATTTTGGTTTTTTGTTTTTGTCCTTATTTTGCACGCAAATAACGGGAAAAAATAAAAAAAGGTATCTGATATATTTTGGTTTTCTGTTTTTGTCCTTATTTTGCACCTAAATAACGGGAAAAAAGAAAAAAAAAGTTATCTGAAATATTTTTGTTTTCTGTTTTTGCCCTTATTTTGCACCCAAATAACGGGAAAAAAGAAAAAAAAAGTTATCTCAAATATTTTGGTTTTCTGTTTTTGTCTTTATTTTGCACCCAAATAACGGGAAAAAATAAAAAAAAAGTTATCTGAAATATTTTGGTTTTTTTGTTTTTGTCCTTATTTTGCACGCAAATAACGGGAAAAAATAAAAAAAAAGTTATTTGAAATATTTTGGTTTTTTTCGTCCTTATTTTCCACCCAAATAACGGGAAAAAATAAAAAAAAAGTTATCTGAAATATTTTGGTTTTCTGTTTTTGTCCTTATTTTGCATTCAAATAGCGGGAAAAAATAAAAAAAAAGTTATCTGAAATATTTTGGTTTTCTGTTTTTGTCCTTATTTTGCACCCAAATAACGGGCAAAAATAAAAAAAAAGTTATATGAAATATTTTGGTTTTCTGTTTTTGTCGTTATTTTGCACCCAAATAATTGGAAAAAAATAGAAAAAAAGTTATTTGAAATATATTGGTTTTCTGTTTTTGTCCTTATTTTGCACCCAAATAACGAGAAAAAATAAAAAAAAAGTTATCTGAAAATTTTGGTTTTCTGTTTTTGTCCTTATTTTGCACCCAAATAACGGGAAAAATAAAAAAAAAGTTATTTGAAATATTTTGGTTTTCTGTTTTTGTCCTTATTTTGCACGCAAATAACGGGAAAAAATAAAAAAAAAGTTATTTGAATTATTTTGGTTTTCTGTTTTTGTCCTTATTTTGCACCCAAATAACGTGCAAAAATAAATAAAAAGTTATTTGAAATATTTTGGTTTTCTGTTTTTGTCCTTATTTTGCACCCAAATAACGGGAAAAAATAACAAAAAAGTTATCTGAAATATTTTGGTTTTCTGTTCTTGTCCTTATTTTGCACCTAAATAACGGGAAAAAATAAAAAAAAAGTTATTTGAAATATTTTTGGTTATTCTTGTTTTTGTCCTTATTTTGCACCCAAATAACGGGAAAAATAAAAAAAAATTTATTTGAAATATTTTGGTTTTCTGTTTTTGTCCTTATTTTGCACCCAAATAACGGGAAAAAATAAAAAAAAAGTTATTTGAAATAATTTGGTTTTCTGTTTTTGTCCTTATTTTGCACCCAAATAACGGGCAAAAATAAAAAAAAAGTTATCTGAAATATTTTGGTTTTCTTTTTTTGTCCTTATTTTGCACCCAAATAACGGAAAGAAAGAAAAAAAAAGTTATCTGGAATATTTTGGTTTTCTGTTTTTGTCCTTATTTTGCACCCAAATAACGACAAAAAATTAAAAAAAAGTTATCTGAAATATTTTGGTTTTCTGTTTTTGTCCTTATTTTGCACCCAAATAACGGGAAAAATAAAAAGTTATCTGAAATATTTTGGTTTTCTGTTTTTGTCCTTATTTTGCATTCAAATAACGGGAAAAAATAAAAAAAAAAGTTAGTTGAAATATTTTCGTTTTCTGTTTTTGTCCTTATTTTGCACCCGAATAACGCGAAAAAAGAAAAAAAAAGTTATCTGAAATATTTTGGTTTTCTGTTTTTGTCATTATTTTGCACCCAAATAACGAGAAAAAATAAAAAAGAAGTTATTTGAAATATTTTGGTTTTCTTGTTTTGTCCTTATTTTGCACCCAAATAACGGGAAAAATAAAAAAAAAGTTATTTGAAATATTTTGGTTTTTTGTTTTTGTCCTTATTTTGCACGCAAATAACGGGAAAAAATTTAAAAAAAGTTATTTGAATTATTTTGGTTTTCTGTTTTTGTCCTTATTTTGCACCCAAATAACGGGCAAAAATAAAAAAAAAGTTATTTGAAATATTTTGGTTTTCTTGTTTTGTCCTTATTTTGCACCCAAATAACGGCAGAATAAAAAAAAAGTTATTTGAAATATTTTGGTTTTCTGTTTTTGTCCTTATTTTGCACCCAAATAACGGGAAAAAATAAAAAAAAATTTATTTGAAATAATTTGGTTTTCTGATTTTGTCCTTATTTTGCACCCAAATAACGGGCAAAAATAAAAAAAAAGTTATATGAAATATTTTGGTTTTCTGTTTTTGTCCTTATTTTGCACCCAAATAACGGGAAGAAAGAAAAAAAAAGTTATCTGAAATATTTTGGTTTTCTGTTTTTGTCCTTATTTTGCACCCAAATAACGGGAAAAAAGACAAAAAAAAGTTATCTGAAATATTTTGGTTTTCTGTTTTTGTCCTTATTTTGCATTCAAATAACGGGAAAAAATAAAAAAAAGTTATTTGAAATATTTTGGTTTTCTGTTTTTGTCCTTATTTTACACCTAAATAACGGGAAAAAAGAAAAAAAAGTTATCTAAAATATTTTGGTTTTCTGTTTTTGTCATTATTTTGCACCCAAATAGCGGGAAAAAATAAAAAAAAAGTTATCTGGAATATTTTGGTTTTCTGTTTTTGTCCTTATTTTGCACGAAAATAACGGGAAAAAATAAAAAAAAAGTTTTCAGGAATATTTTGGTTTTCTGTTTTTGTCCTTATTTTGCACCCAAATAACGGGAAAAAATAAAAAAAAAGTTATTTGAAATAATTTGGTTTTCTGTTTTTGTCCTTATTTTGCACCCAAATAACGGGCAAAAATGAAAAAAAGTTATCTGAAATATTTTGGTTTTCTGTTTATGTCCTTATTTTGCACCCAAATAACGGGAAAAAAGAAAAAAAAGTTATCTGAAATATTTTGGTTTTCTGTTTTTGTCCTTATTTTGCACCCAAATAACGGGAAAAAATAAAAAAAAAGTTATCTGAAATATTTTGGTTTTCTGTTTTTGTCCTTATTTTGCACCCAAATAACGGGAAAAAGTAAAAAAAAATTTATCTGAAATATTTTGGTTTTCTGTTTTTGTCCTTATTTTGCATTCAAATAACGGGAAAAAATAAAAAAAAAGTTATTTGAAATATTTTGGTTTTCTGTTTTTGTCCTTATTTTGCACCCAAATAACGGGAAAAAATAAAAAAAAAGGTATCTGAAATATTTTGGTTTTCTGTTTTTGTCCTTATTTTGCACCAAAATAACGGGAAAAAATAAAAAAAAAGTTATTTGAAATATTTTGGTTTTCTGTTTTTGTCGTTATTTTGCACCCAAATAGTGGGAAAAAAGAGAAAAAAAGTTATTTGAAATATTTTGGTTTTCTGTTTTTGTCCTTATTTTGCACCCAAATAACGGGCAAAAATAAAAAAAAAGTTATTTGAAATATTTAGGTTTTCTGTTTTTGTCGTTATTTTGCACCCAAATAATGGGAAAAAAAAGAAAAAAAGTTATTTGAAATATTTTGGTTTTCTGTTTTTGTCCTTATTTTGCACGCAAATCACGGGAAAAAATAAAAAAAAAGTTATTTGAATTATTTTGGTTTTCTGTTTTTGTCCTTATTTTGCACCCAAATAACGGGCAAAAATAAAAAAAAAGTTATCTGAAATATTTTGGTTTTCTGTTTTTGTCCTTATTTTGCACCCAAATAACGGGAAAAAAGAAAAAAAAGTTATCTGAAATATTTTGGTTTTCTGTTTTTGTCCTTATTTTGCACCCAATAACGGGAAAAAATAAAAAAAAAGTTCTCTGAAATATTTTGCACCCAAATAACGGGAAAAAATAAAAAAAAAGTTCTATGAAATATATTTCTGTTTTTGTCCTTATTTTGTACCCAAATAACAGGAAAAAGTAAAAAAAAAGTTATCTGAAATATTTTGGTTTTCTGTTTTTGTCCTTATTTTGCATTCAAATAACGGGAAAAAATAAAAAAAAAGTTATTTGAAATATTTTGGTTTTCTGTTTTTGTGCTTATTTTGCACCCAAATAACGGGAAAAAATAAAAAAAAAGATATCTGAAATATTTTGGTTTTCTGTTTTTGGTACTTATTTTGCACCCGAATAACGGGAAAAAAGAAAAAAAAAGTTATCTGAAATATTTTGGTTTTCTGTTTTTGTCATTATTTTGCATCCAAATAACGGGAAAAAATAAAAAAAAAGTTATCTGAAATATTTTGGTTTTCTGTTTTTGTCCTTATTGTGCACCCAAATAACGGGAAAAAGAAAAAAAAAGTTATTTGAAATATTTTGGTTTTCTGTTTTTGTCCTTATTTTGCATTCAAATAACGGGAAAAAATAAAAAAAAAGTTATTTGAAATATTTTGGTTTTCTGTTTTTGTCCTTATTTTGCACCCACATAACGGGAAAAAATAAAAAAAAAGTTATCTGAAATATTTTGGTTTTCTGTTTTTGTCCTTATTTGGCACCCGAATAACGGGAAAAAAGAAAAAAAAAGTTATCTGAAATATTTTGGTTTTCTGTTTTTGTCATTATTTTGCATCCAAATAACGGGAAAAAATAAAAAAAAAGTTATCTGAAATATTTTGGTTTTCTGTTTTTGTCCTTATTTTGCACCCAAATAACGGGAAAAAATAAAAAAAAAGTTATCTGAAATATTTTGGTTTTCTGTTTTTGTCCTTATTGTGTACCCAAATAACGGGAAAAAGTAAAAAAAAAGTTATCTGAAATATTTTGGTTTTCTGTTTTTGTCCTTATTTTGCATTCAAATAACGGGAGAAAATAAAAAAAAAGTTATCTGAAATATTTTGGTTTTTTGTTTTTGTCCTTATTTTGCACCTAAATAACGGGATAAAAGAAAAAAAAAGTTATCTGAAATATTTTGGTTTTCTGTTTTTGTCCTTATTTTGCACCCAAATAACGGGAAAAAAGAAAAAAAAAGTTATCTGAAATATTTTGGTTTTCTGTTTTTGTCTTTATTTTGCACCCAATAACGGGAAAAAATAAAAAAAAAGTTATCTGAAATATTTTGGTTTTTTGTTTTTGTCCTTATTTTGCACGAAAATAAGGGAAAAAATAAAAAAAAAGTTATTTGAAATATTTTGGTTTTCTGTTTTTGTCCTTATTTTGCACCCAAGTAACGAGAAAAAGTAAAAAAAAAGTTATCTGAAATATTTTGGTTTTCTGTTTTTGTCCTTATTTTGCATTCAAATAACGGGAAAAAATAAAAAAAAAGTTATTTGAAATATTTTGGTTTTCTGTTTTTGTCCTTATTTTGCACCCAAATAACGGGAAAAAATAAAAAAAAAGTTATCTGAAATATTTTGGTTTTCTGTTTTTGTCCTTATTTTGCATCCAAATAACGGGAAAAAATAAAAAAAAAGTTATTTGAAATATTTTGGTTTTCTGTTTTTGTCGTTATTTTGCACCCAAATAATGGGAAAAAAGAGAAAAAAAGTTATTTGATATATTTTGGTTTTCTGTTTAGGTCCTTATTTTGCACCCAAATAATGGCAAAAAAGACAAAAAAAGTTATTTGAAATATTTTGGTTTTCTGTGTTTGTCCTTATTTTGCACCCAAATAACGGGCAAAAATAAAAAAAAAGTTATTTGAAATATTTTGGTTTTCTGTTTTTGTCGTTATTTTGCACCCAAATAATGGGAAAAAAGAGAAAAAAAGTTATATGAAATATTTTGGTTTTCTGTTTTTGTCCTTATTTTGCACCCAAATAACGGACAAAAATAAAACAAAAGTTATTTGAATTATTTTGGTTTTCTGTTTTTGTCCTTATTTTGCACCCAAATAACGGACAAAAATAAAAAAAAAGTTATTTGAAATATTTTGGTTTTCTGTTTTTGTCCTTATTTTGCACCCAAATTACGGGAAAAAATAAAAAAAAGTTATCTGAAATATTTTGGTTTTCTGTTCTTGTCCTTATTTTGCACCCAAATAACGGGAAAAACAAAAAAAAAAGTTATTTGAAATATTTTGGTTTTCTTGTTTTGTCCTTATTTTGCACCCAAATAACGGGAAAAAATAAAAAAAAAGTTATTTGAAATATTTTGGTTTTCTGTTTTTGTCGTTATTTTGCACCCAAATAATGGGAAAAAAGAGAAAAAAAGTTATTTGAAATATTTTGGTTTTCTGTTTTTGTCCTTATTTTGCACCCAAATAACGGGAAAAAATAAAAAAAAAGTTATCTGAAATATTTTGGTTTTCTGTTTTTGTCCTTATTTTGCACCCAAATAACGGGAAAAAATAAAAAAAAAGTTATTTGAAATATTTTGGTTTTCCTGTTTTGTCCTTATTTTGCACCCAAATAACGGGAAAAATAAAAAAAAAGTTATTTGAAATAATTTGGTTTTCTGTTTTTGTCCTTATTTTGTACGCAAATAACGGGAAAAAATAAAAAAAAAGTTATTTGAAATATTTTGGTTTTCTGTTTTTGTCCTTATTTTGCACCCAAATAACAGTAAAAAATAAAAAAAAGGTATCTGAAATATTTTGGTTTTCTGTTCTTGTCCTTATTTTGCACCCAAATAACGGGAAAAAATAAAAAAAAAAAATAATTTGAAATATTTTGCACCCAAATAACGGGAAAAATAAAAAGTTATCTGAAATATTTTGGTTTTCTGTTTTTGTCCTAATTTTGCATTCAAATAACGGGAAAAAATAAAAAAAAAGTTATTTGAAATATTTTCGTTTTCTGTTTTTGTCCTTATTTTGCACCCGAATAACGGGAAAAAAGAAAAAAAAAGTTATTTGAAATATTTTGGTTTTCTGTTTTTGTCCTTATTTTGCATCCAAATAACGAGAAAAAAGAAAAAAAAAGTTATTTGAAATATTTTGGTTTTCTGTTTTTGTCCTTAGTTTGCACCCAAATAACGGGAAAAAGAAAAAAAAAGTTATCTGAAATATTATGGTTTTCTGTTTTTGTCCTTATTTTGCACCTAAATAACGGGAAAAAAGAAAAAAAAAGTTATCTGAAATATTTTGGTTTTCTGTTTTTGTCCTTATTTTGCACCCAAATAACGGGCAAAAATAAAAAAAAAGTTATCTGAAATATTTTGGTTTTCTGTTTTTGTCCTTATTTTGCACCCAAATAACAGGGGAAAAAAAAAAAAAAGTTATCTGAAATATTTTGGTTTTCTGTTTTTGTCCTTATTTTGCACCCAAATAACGGGAAAAAGAAAAAAAAAGTTATTTGAAATATTTTGGTTTTCTGTTTTTGTCCTTAGTTTGCACCCAAATAACGGGAAAAAGAAAAAAAAAGTTATCTGAAATATTATGGTTTTCTGTTTTTGTCCTTATTTTGCACCTAAATAACGGGAAAAAAGAAAAAAAAAGTTATCTGAAATATTTTGGTTTTCTGTTTTTGTCCTTATTTTGCACCCAAATAACGGGCAAAAATAAAAAAAAAGTTATCTGAAATATTTTGGTTTTCTGTTTTTGTCCTTATTTTGCACCCAAATAACAGGGGAAAAAAAAAAAAAGTTATCTGAAATATTTTGGTTTTCTGTTTTTGTCCTTATTTTGCACCCAAATAACGGGGAAAAAAAAAATGTTATCTGAAATATTTTGGTTTTCTGTTTTTGTCCTTTTTTTGCATTCAAATAGCGGGAAAAAATAAAAAAAAAGTTATTTGAAATATTTTGGTTTTCTGTTTTTGTCCTTATTTTGAACCCAAATAACGGGAAAAAAAAAAAAAAAGTTATCTGAAATATTTTGGTTTTCTGTTTTTCTCCTTATTTTGCACCCAAATAACGGGAAAAAATAAAAAAAAATTTATTTGAAATAATTTGGTTTTCTGTTTTTGTCCTTATTTTGCACCCAAATAACGGGCAAAAATAAAAAAAAAGTTATATAAAATATTTTGGTTTTCTGTTTTTGTCCTTATTTTGCACCCAAATAACGGGAAGAAAGAAAAAAAAAGTTATCTGAAATATTTCCTTATTTTGCACCCAAATAACGGGCAAAAATAAAAATAAAGTTATCTGAAATATTTTGGTTTTCTGTTTTTGTCCTTATTTTGCACCCAAATAACAGGGGAAAAAAAAAAAAAGTTATCTGAAATATTTTGGTTTCCTGTTTTTGTCCTTATTTTGCACCCAAATAACGGGAAAAAGAAAAAAAAAGTTATTTGAAATATTTTGGTTTTCTGTTTTTGTCCTTAGTTTGCACCCAAATAACGGGAAAAAGAAAAAAAAAGTTATCTGAAATATTATGGTTTTCTGTTTTTGTCCTTATTTTGCACCTAAATAACGGGAAAAAAGAAAAAAAAAGTTATCTGAAATATTTTGGTTTTCTGTTTTTGTCCTTATTTTGCACCCAAATAACGGGCAAAAATAAAAAAAAAGTTATCTGAAATATTTTGGTTTTCTGTTTTTGTCCTTATTTTGCACCCAAATAACAGGGGAAAAAAAAAAAAAAGTTATCTGAAATATTTTGGTTTTCTGTTTTTGTCCTTATTTTGCACCCAAATAACGGGGAAAAAAAAAATGTTATCTGAAATATTTTGGTTTTCTGTTTTTGTCCTTTTTTTGCATTCAAATAGCGGGAAAAAATAAAAAAAAAGTTATTTGAAATATTTTGGTTTTCTGTTTTTGTCCTTATTTTGAACCCAAATAACGGGAAAAAAAAAAAAAAGTTATCTGAAATATTTTGGTTTTCTGTTTTTCTCCTTATTTTGCACCCAAATAACGGGAAAAAATAAAAAAAAATTTATTTGAAATAATTTGGTTTTCTGTTTTTGTCCTTATTTTGCACCCAAATAACGGGCAAAAATAAAAAAAAAGTTATATAAAATATTTTGGTTTTCTGTTTTTGTCCTTATTTTGCACCCAAATAACGGGAAGAAAGAAAAAAAAAGTTATCTGAAATATTTTGGTTTTCTGTTCTTGTCCTTATTTTGCACCCAAATAACGGAAAAAAATAAAAAAAAAGTTATTTAAAATAATTTGGTTTTCTGTTTTAGTCCTTATTTTGCACCCAAATAACGGGAAATAATAAAAAAAAAGTTATCTGAAATATTTTGGTTTTCTGTTTTTGTCCTTATTTTGCACCCAAATAACGGGAAAAATAAAAAGTTATCTGAAATATTTTGGTTTTCTGTTTTTGTCCTTATTTTGCACCCAAATAACGGGAAAAATAAAAAGTTATCTGAAATATTTTGGTTTTCTGTTTTTGTCATTATTTTGCATCCAAATAACGGGAAAAAATAAAAAAAAAGTTATCTGAAATATTTTGGTTTTCTGGTTTTGTCCCTATTGTGCACCCAAATAACGGGAAAAAGAAAAAAAAAGTTATTTGAAATATTTTGGTTTTCTGTTTTTGTCCTTATTTTGCACCCAAATAACGGGAAAAAATAAAAAAAAAGTTATCTGAAATATTTTGGTTTTCTGTTTTTGTCCTTATTTTGCACCCAAATAACGGGAAAAATAAAAAGTTATCTGAAATATTTTGGTTTTCTGTTTTTGTCCTTATTTTGCATTCAAATAACGGGAAAAAATAAAAAAAAAGTTATTTGAAATATTTTGGTTTTCTGTTTTTGTCCTTATTTTGCACCCAAATAACGGGAAAAAATAAAAAAAAAGTTATCTGAAATATTTTGGTTTTCTGTTTTTGTCCTTATTTTGCATTCAAATAACGGGAAAAAATAAAAAAAAAGTTATTTGAAATATTTTGGTTTTCTGTTTTTGTCGTTATTTTGCACCCAAATAGTGGGAAAAAAGAGAAAAAAAGTTATTTGAAATATTTTGGTTTTCTGTTTTTGTCCTTATTTTGCACACAAATAACGGGCAAAAATAAAAAAAAAGTTATTTGAAATATTTTGGTTTTCTGTTTTTGTCGTTATTTTGCACCCAAATAATGGGAAAAAAAAGAAAAAAAGTTATTTGAAATATTTTGGTTTTCTGTTTTTGTCCTTATTTTGCACGCAAATCACGGGAAAAAATAAAAAAAAGTTATTTGAATTATTTTGGTTTTCTGTTTTTGTCCTTATTTTGCACCCAAATAACGGGCAAAAATAAATAAAAAGTTATCTGAAATATTTTGGTTTTCTGTTTTTGTCCTTATTTTGCACCCAAATAACGGGAAAAAAGAAAAAAAAGTTATCTGAAATATTTTGGTTTTCTGTTTTTGTCCTTATTTTGCACCCAAATAACGGGAAAAAATAAAAAAAAAGTTCTCTGAAATATTTTGGTTTTCTGTTTTTGTCCTTATTTTGTACCCAAATAACGGGAAAAAGTAAAAAAAAAGTTATCTGAAATATTTTGGTTTTCTGTTTTTGTCCTTATTTTGCATTCAAATAACGGGAAAAATAAAAAAAAAGTTATTTGAAATATTTTGGTTTTCTGTTTTTGTCCTTATTTTGCACCCAAATAACGGGAAAAAATAAAAAAAAAGTTATCTGAAATATTTTGGTTTTCTGTTTTTGTCCTTATTTTGCACCCGAAAAACGGGAAAAAAGAAAAAAAAAGTTATCTGAAATATTTTGGTTTTCTGTTTTTGTCATTATTTTGCATCCAAATAACGGGAAAAAATAAAAAAAAAGTTATCTGAAATATTTTGGTTTTCTGTTTTTGTCCTTATTTTGCATTCAAATAACGGGAAAAAATAAAAAAAAAGTTATTTGAAATATTTTGGTTTTCTGTTTTTGTCCTTATTTTGCACCCAAATAACGGGAAAAAATAAAAAAAAAGTTATCTGAAATATTTTGGTTTTCTGTTTTTGTCCTTATTTTGCACCCGAATAACGGGAAAAAAGAAAAAAAAAGTTATCTGAAATATTTTGGTTTTCTGTTTTTGTCATTATTTTGCATCCAAATAACGGGAAAAAATAAAAAAAAAGTTATCTGAAATATTTTGGTTTTCTGTTTTTGTCCTTATTTTGCACCCAAATAACGGGAAAAAATAAAAAAAAAGTTATCTGAAATATTTTGGTTTTCTGTTTTTGTCCTTATTTTGTACCCAAATAACGGGAAAAAGTAAAAAAAAAGTTATCTGAAATATTTTAGTTTTCTGTTTTTGTCCTTATTATGCATTCAAATAACGGGAAAAAATAAAAAAAAAGTTATCTGAAATATTTTGGTTTTCTGTTTTTGTCCTTATTTTGCACCCAAATAACGGGAAGAAAGAAAAAAAAAGTTATCTGAAATATTTTGGTTTTCTGTTTTTGTCCTTATTTTGCACCCAAATAAGGGGAAAAAAATAAAAAAAAAGTTATCTGAAATATTTTGGTTTTCTGTTTTTGTCCTTATTTTGCACCCAAATAACGGGAAAAATAAAAAGTTATCTGAAATATTTTGGTTTTCTGTTTTTGTCCTTATTTTGCATTCAAATAACGGGAAAAAATAAAAAAAAAGTTATTTGAAATATTTTCGTTTTCTGTTTTTGTCCATATTTTTCACCCAAATAACGGGAAAAAACACAAAAAAAAGTTATCTAAAATATTTTGGTTTTCTGTTTTTGTCTTTATTTTGCACCCAAATAACGGGAAAATATAAAAAAAAAGTTATCTGAAATATTTTGGTTTTCTGTTTTTGTCCTTATTTTACACCTAAATAACGGGAAAAAAGAAAAAAAAGTTATCTGAAATATTTTGGTTTTCTGTTTTTGTCCTTATTTAGCACCTAAATAACGGGAAAGAAGAAAAAAAAAGTTATCTGAAATATTTTGGTTTAAAAAATAAAAAAAAAGTTATCTGAAATATTTTGGTTTTCTGTTCTTGTCCTTATTTTGCACCCAAATAACGGGAAAAATAAAAAAAAAGTTATTTGAAATATTTTGGTTTTCTTGTTTTGTCCTTATTTTGCACCCAAATAACGGGAAAAAATAAAAAAAAAGTTATTTGAAATATTTTGGTTTTCTGTTTTTGTCGTTATTTTGCACCCAAATAATGGGAAAAAAGAGAAAAAAAGTTATTTGAAATATTTTGGTTTTCTGTTTTTGTCCTTATTTTGCACCCAAATAACGGGAAAAAATAAAAAAAAAGTTATCTGAAATATTTTGGTTTTCTGTTTTTGTCCTTATTTTGCACCCAAATAACGGGAAAAAATAAAAAAAAAGTTATTTGAAATATTTTGGTTTTCTTGTTTTGTCCTTATTTTGCACCCAAATAACGGGAAAAATAAAAAAAAAGTTATTTGAAATATTTTGGTTTTCTGTTTTTGTCCTTATTTTGCACGCAAATAACGGGCAAAAATAAAAAAAAAGGTATTTGAAATATTTTGGTTTTCTGTTTTTATCCTTATTTTGCACCCAAATAACGGGAAAAATAAAAAGTTATCTGAAATATTTTGGTTTTCTGTTTTTGTCCTTATTTTGCACCCAAATAACAGGAAAAAATAAAAAAAAAGTTATCTGAAATATTTTGGTTTTCTGTTTTTGTCCTTATTTTGCACCCAAATAACGGGAAGAAAGAAAAAAAAGTTATCTGAAATATTTTGGTTTTCTGTTTTTGTCCTTATTTTGCAACCAAATAAGGGGAAAAAAATAAAAAAAAAGTTATCTGACATATTTTGGTTTTCTGTTTTTGTCCTTATTTTGCACCCAAATAACGGGAAAAATAAAAAGTTATCTGAAATATTTTGGTTTTCTGTTTTTGTCCTTATTTTGCATTCAAATAACGGGAAAAAATAAAAAAAAAGTTATTTGAAATATTTTCGTTTTCTGTTTTTGTCCTTATTTTTCACCCAAATAACGGGAAAAAACACAAAAAAAAGTTATCTAAAATATTTTGGTTTTCTGTGTTTGTCATTATTTTGCACCCAAATAACGGGAAAATATAAAAAAAAAGTTATCTGAAATATTTTGGTTTTCTGTTTTTGTCCTTATTTTACACCTAAATAACGGGAAAAAAGAAAAAAAAGTTATCTGAAATATTTTGGTTTTCTGTTTTTGTCCTTATTTAGCACCTAAATAACGGGAAAGAAGAAAAAAAAAGTTATCTGAAATATTTTGGTTTTCTGTTTTTGTCTTTATTTTGCACCCAAATAACGGGAAAAAATAAAAAAAAAGTTATCTGAAATATTTTGGTTTTTTGTTTTTGTCCTTATTTTGCACGAAAATAACGGGAAAAAATAAAAACAAAGTTATTTGAAATATTTTGGTTTTCTGCTTTTGTCCTTATTTTGCACCCAAATAACGGTAAAAAATAAAAAAAAAGTTATTTGAAATATTTTGGTTTTCTTGTTTTGTCCTTATTTTGCACCCAAATAACGGGAAAAATAAAAAAAAAGTTATTTGAAATATTTTGGTTTTCTGTTTTTGTCCTTATTTTGCACGCAAATAACGGGCAAAAATAAAAAAAAAGTTATTTGAAATATTTTGGTTTTCTGTTTTTGTCCTTATTTTGCACGAAAATAACGGGAAAAAATAAAAACAAAGTTATTTGAAATATTTTGGTTTTCTGCTTTTGTCCTTATTTTGCACCCAAATAACGGGAAAAAATAAAAAAAAATTTATTTGAAATAATTTGGTTTTCTGTTTTTGTCCTTATTTTGCACCCAAATAACGGGCAAAAATAAAAAAAAAGTTATCTGAAATATTTTTGTTTTCTGTTTTTGTCCTTATTTTGCACCCAAATAACGGGAAGAAAGAAAAAAAAAGTTATCTGAAATATTTTGGTTTTCTGTTTTTGTCCTTATTTTGCACCCAAATAAGGGGAAAAAAATAAAAAAAAAGTTATCTGAAATATTTTGGTTTTCTGTTTTTGTCCTTATTTTGCCCCCAAATAACGGGAAAAATAAAAAGTTATCTGAAATATTTTGGTTTTCTGTTTTTGTCCTTATTTTGCATTCAAATAACGGGAAAAAATAAAAAAAAAGTTATTTGAAATATTTTGGTTTTCTGCTTTTGTCTTTATTTTGCACCCAAATAACGGGAAAAAGGACAAAATCTAAAATATTTTGGTTTTCTGTTTTTGTCATTATTTTGCACCCAAGTAACGGAAAAATATAAAAAAAAAGTTATCTGAAATATTTTGGTTTTCTGTTTTTGTCCTTATTTTACACCTAAATAACGGGAAAAAAGAAAAAAAAGTTATCTGAAATATTTTGGTTTTCTGTTTTTGTCCTTATTTAGCAACTAAATAACGGGAAAGAAGAAAAAAAAAGTTATCTGAAATATTTTGGTTTTCTGTTTTTGTCTTTATTTTGCACCCAAATAACGGGAAAAATAAAAAAAAAGTTATCTGAAATATTTTGGTTTTTTGTTTTTGTCCTTATTTTGCACGAAAATAACGGGAAAAAATAAAAAAAAAGTTATTTGAAATATTTTGGTTTTCTGCTTTTGTCCTTATTTTGCACCCAAATAACGGGAAAAAATAAAAAAAAAGTTATCAGAAATATTTTGGTTTTCTGTTTTTGTCCTTATTTTGCACCCAAATAACGGGAAAAAATAAAAAAAAAGTTATTTGAAATAATTTGGTTTTCTGTTTTTGTCCTTATTTTGCACCCAAATAACGGGAAAAAAGAGAAAAAAGTTATCTGAAATATTTTGGTTTTCTGTTTTTGTCCTTATTTTGCACCCAAATAACGGGAAAAAATAAAAAAAAAGTTATCTGAAATATTTTGGTTTTCTGTTTCTGTCCTTATTTTGCACCCAAATAACGGGAAAAAATAAAAAAAAAGTTATTTGAAATATTTTGGTTTTCTGTTTTTGTTGTTATTTTGCACCCAAATAATGGGAAAAAAGAGAAAAAAAGTTATTTGAAATATTTTGGTTTTCTGTTTTTGTCCTTATTTTGCACCCAAATAATGGGAAAAAAGAGAAAAAAAGTTATTTGAAATATTTTGGTTTTCTGTTTTTGTCCTTATATTGCACCCAAATATCGGGCAAAAATAAAAAAAAAGTTATCTGAAATATTTTGGTTTTCTGTTTTTGTCCTTATTTTGCACCCAAATAACGGGGAAAAAGAAAAAAAAGTTATCTGAAAAATTTTGGTTTTCTGTTTTTGTCCTTATTTTGCACCCAACTAACGGGAAAAAATAAAAAAAAAGTTATCTGAAATATTTTGGTTTTCTGTTTTTGTCCTTATTTTGTACCCAAATAACGGGAAAAAGTAAAAAAAAAGTTATCTGAAATATTTTAGTTTTCTGTTTTTGTCCTTATTATGCATTCAAATAACGGGAAAAAATAAAAAAAAAGTTATTTGAAATATTTTGGTTTTCTTATTTTGCACCCAAATAACGGGAAAAAATAAAAAAAAAGTTATCTGAAATATTTTGGTTTTCTGTTTTTGTCCTTATTTTGCACCCAAATAACGGGAAAAAATAAAAAAAAAGTTATTTGAAATATTTTGGTTTTCTGGTTTTGTCGTTATTTTGCACCCAAATAATGGGAAAAAAGAGAAAAAAAGTTATTTGAAATATTTTGGTTTTCTGTTTTCGTCCTTATTTTGCACGCAAATAACGGGAAAAAATAAAAAAAAAGTTATCTGAAATATTTTGGTTTTCTGTTTTTGTCCTTATTTTGCACCCAAATAACGGGAAAAAAGAAAAAAAAGTTATCTGAAATATTTTGGTTTTCTGTTTTTGTCCTTATTTTGCACCCAAATAATGGGAAAAAAGAGAAAAAAAGTTATTTGAATTATTTTGGTTTTCTGTTTTTGTCCATATTTTGCACCCAAATAACGGGCAAAAATAAAAAAAAAGTTATCTGAAATATTTTGGTTTTCTGTTTTTGTCCTTATTTTGCACCCAAATAACGGGAAAAAAGAAAAAAAAGTTATCTGAAATATTTTGGTTTTCTGTTTTTGTCCTTATTTTGCACCCAAATAACGGGAAAAAATAAAAAAAAAGTTATCTGAAATATTTTGGTTTTCTGTTTTTGTCCTTATTTTGTACCCAAATAACGGGAAAAAGTAAAAAAAAAGTTATCTGAAATATTTTGGTTTTCTGTTTTTGTCCTTATTTTGCATTCAAATAACGGGAAAAAATAAAAAAAAAAGTTATTTGAAATATTTTGGTTTTCTGTTTTTGTCCTTATTTTGCACCCAAATAAAGGGAAAAAATAAAAAAAAGTTATCTGAAATATTTTGGTTTTCTGTTTTTGTCCTTATTTTGCACCCAAATAACGGGAAAAAATAAAAAAAAAGTTATTTGAAATATTTTGGTTTTCTGTTTTTGTCCTTATTTTGCACCCAAATAATGGGAAAAAAGAGAAAAAAAGTTATTTGAAATATTTTGGTTTTCTGTTTTTGTCCTTATTTTGCACCCAAATAACGGGCAAAAATAAAAAAAAAGTTATTTGAAATATTTTGGTTTTCTGTTTTTGTCGTTATTTTGCACCCAAATAATGGGAAAAAAGAGAAAAAAAGTTATTTGAAATATTTTGGTTTTCTGTTTTTGTCCTTATTTTGCACGCAAATAACGGGAAAAAATAAAAAAGAAGTTATTTGAATTATTTTGGTTTTTTGTTTTTGTTTTTGTCCTTATTGTGCATTCAAATAACGGGAAAAAATAAAAAAACAGTTATTTGAAATATTTTCGTTTTCTGTTTTTGTCCTTATTTTGCACCCAAATAATGGGAAAAAAGAGAAAAAAAGTTATTTGAAATATTTTGGTTTTCTGTTTTTGTCCTTATTTTGCACCCAAATAACGGGCAAAAATAAAAAAAAAAGTTATTTGAAATATTTTGGTTTTCTGTTGTTGTCGTTATTTTGCACCCAAATAATGGGAAAAAAGAGAAAAAAAGTTATTTGAAATATTTTGGTTTTCTGTTTTTGTCCTTATTTTACACGCAAATAACGGGAAAAAATAAAAAAAAAGTTATTTGAATTATTTTGGTTTTCTGTTTTTGTCCTTATTTTGCACCCAAATAACGGGCAAAAATTAAAAAAAAGTTATTTGAAATATTTTGGTTTTCTTGTTTTGTCTTTATTTTGCACCCAAATAACGGGAAAAAATAAAAAAAAATTTATTTGAAATATTTTCGTTTTCTGTTTTTGTCGTTATTTTGCTCCCAAATAATGGGAAAAGAGAGAAAAAAGTTATTTGAAATATTTTGGTTTTCTGTTTTTGTCCTTATTTTGCACCCAAATAACGGGCAAAAATAAAAAAAAAGTTATTTGAAATATTTTGGTTTTCTGTTTTTGTCGTTATTTTGCACCCAAATAATGGGAAAAAGAGAAAAAAAGTTATTTGAAATATTTTGGTTTTCTGTTTTTTGTCCTTATTTTGCACGCAAATAACGGGAAAAAATAAAAAAAAAGTTATTTGAATTATTTTGGTTTTTTGTTTTTGTTTTTGTCCTTATTGTGCATTCAAATAACGGGCAAAAATAAAAAAAAAGTTATTTGAATTATTTTGGTTTTCTGTTTTTGTCCTTATTTTGCACCCAAATAACGGGCAAAAATTAAAAAAAAGTTATTTGAAATATTTTGGTTTTCTTGTTTTGTCTTTATTTTGCACCCAAATAACGGGAAAAAATAAAAAAAAATTTATTTGAAATATTTTCGTTTTCTGTTTTTGTCGTTATTTTGCTCCCAAATAATGGGAAAAGAGAGAAAAAAGTTATTTGAAATATTTTGGTTTTCTGTTTTTGTGCTTATTTTGCACGCAAATAACGGGCAAAAATAAAAAAAAAAGTTATTTGAAATATTTTCGTTTTCTGTTTTTGTCCTTATTTTGCACCCAAATAATGGGAAAAAAGAGAAAAAAAGTTATTTGAAATATTTTGGTTTTCTGTTTTTGTCCTTATTTTGCACCCAAATAACGGGCAAAAATAAAAAAAAAAGTTATTTGAAATATTTTGGTTTTCTGTTGTTGTCGTTATTTTGCACCCAAATAATGGGAAAAAAGAGAAAAAAAGTTATTTGAAATATTTTGGTTTTCTGTTTTTGTCCTTATTTTGCACGCAAATAACGGGAAAAAATAAAAAAAAAGTTATTTGAATTATTTTGGTTTTCTGTTTTTGTCCTTATTTTGCACCCAAATAACGGGCAAAAATTAAAAAAAAGTTATTTGAAATATTTTGGTTTTCTTGTTTTGTCTTTATTTTGCACCCAAATAACGGGAAAAAATAAAAAAAAATTTATTTGAAATATTTTCGTTTTCTGTTTTTGTCGTTATTTTGCTCCCAAATAATGGGAAAAGAGAGAAAAAAGTTATTTGAAATAATTTGGATTTCTGTTTTTGTCCTTATTTTGCACGCAAATAACGGGCAAAAATAAAAAAAAAGTTATTTGAAATATTTTGGTTTTCTGTTTTTGCCGTTATTTTGCACCCAAATAATGGGAAAAAAGAGAAAAAAAGTTATTTGAAATATTTTGGTTTTCTGTTTTTGTCCTTATTTTGCACGCAAATAACGGGAAAAAATAAAAAAAAAGTTATATGAATTATTTTGGTTTTCTGTTTTTGTCCTTATTTTGCACCCAAATTACGGGAAAAAATAAAAAAAATGTTTTTTGAAATATTTTGGTTTTCTGTTCTTGTCCTTATTTTGCACCCAAATAACGGGAAAAAATAAAAAAAAAGTTATTTGAAATAATTTGGTTTTCTGTTTTTGTCCTTATTTTGCACCCAAATAACGGGAAAAAATAAAAAAAAAGTTATTTGAAATAATTTGGTTTTCTGTTTTTGTCCTTATTTTGCACCCAAGTAACGGGAAAAAAGAAAAAAAAGTTATCTGAAATATTTTGGTTTTCTGTTTTTGTCCTTATTTTGCACCCAAATAACGGGAAAAAATAAAAAAAAAGTTATCTGAAATATTTTGGTTTTCTGTTTTTGTCTTTATTTTGCACCCAAATAACGGGAAAAAGTAAAAAAAAAGTTATCTGAAATATTTTGGTTTTCTGTTTTTGTCCTTATTTTGCACCCAAATAACGGGAAAAAATAAAAAAAAAGTTATCTGAAATATTTTGGTTTTCTGTTTTTGTCTCTATTTTGCACCCAAATAACGGGAAAACGTAAAAAAAAAGTTATCTGAAATATTTTGGTTTTCTGTTTTTGTCCTTATTTTGCATTCAAATAACGGGAAAAAATAAAAAAAAAGTTATTTGAAATATTTTGGTTTTCTGTTTTTGTCCTTATTTTGCACCCAAATAACGGGGAAAAATAAAGAAAAAGTTATCTGAAATATTTTGGTTTTCTGTTTTTGTCCTTATTTTGCACCCAAATAACGGGAAAAAATAAAAAAAAAGTTATTTGAAATATTTTGGTTTTCTGTTTTTGTTGTTATTTTGCACCCAAATAATGGGAAAAAAGAGAAAAAAAGTTATTTGAAATATTTTGGTTTTCTGTTTTTGTCCTTATTTTGCACCCAAATAATGGGAAAAAAGAGAAAAAAAGTTATTTGAAATATTTTAGTTTTCTGTTTTTGTCCTTATTTTGCACCCAAATAACGGGCAAAAATAAAAAAAAAGTTATCTGAAATATTTTGGTTTTCTGTTTTTGTCCTTATTTTGCACCCAAATAACGGGAAAAAGTAAAAAAAAAGTTATCTGAAATATTTTGGTTTTCTGTTTTTGTCCTTATTTTGCATTCAAATAACGGGAAAAAATAAAAAAAAAGTTATTTGAAATATTTTGGTTTTCTGTTTTTGTCCTTATTTTGCACCCAAATAACGGGAAAAAATAAAAAAAAAGTTATCTGAAATATTTTGGTTTTCTGTTTTTGTCCTTATTTTGCACCCAAATAACGGGAAGAAATAAAAAAAAAGTTATTTGAAATATTTTGGTTTTCTGTTTTTGTCCTTATTTTGCACCCAAATAACGGGAAAAAATAAAAAAAAAGTTATCTGAAATATTTTGGTTTTCTGTTTTTGTCCTTAATAACGGGAAAAAATAAGTCCTTATTTTGCACCCAAATAACGGGAAAAAATAAAAAAAAAGTTATTTGAAATATTTTGGTTTTCTGTTTTTGTCGTTATTTTGCACCCAAATAATGGGAAAAAAGAGAAAAAAAGTTATTTGAAATATTTTGGTTTTCTGTTTTTGTCCTTATTTTGCACCCAAATAATGGGAAAAAAGAGAAAAAAGTTATTTGAAATATTTTGGTTTTCTGTTTTTGTCCTTATTTTGCACCCAAATAACGGGCAAAAATAAAAAAAAAGTTATTTGAAATATTTTGGTTTTCTGTTTTTGTCGTTATTTTGCACCCAAATAATGGGAAAAAAGAGAAAAAAATATTTTTTTGAAATATTTTGGTTTTCTGTTTTCGTCCTTATTTTGCACGCAAATAACGGGAAAAAATAAAAAAAAAGTTATTTGAATTATTTTGGTTTTCTGTTTTTGTCCTTATTTTGCACCCAAATAACGGGCAAAAATAAAAAAAAAGTTATCTGAAATATTTTGGTTTTCTGTTTTTGTCCTTATTTTGCACCCAAATAACGGGAAAAAAGAAAAAAAAGTTATCTGAAATATTTTGGTTTTCTGTTTTTGTCCTTATTTTGCACCCAAATAACGGGAAAAATAAAAAAAAAGTTATCTGAAATATTTTGGTTTTCTGTTTTTGTCCTTATTTTGTACCCAAATAACAGGAAAAAGTAAAAAAAAAGTTATCTGAAATATTTTGGTTTTCTGTTTTTGTCCTTATTTTGCACCCAAATAACGGGAAAAAATAAAAAAAAAGTTATTTGAAATATTTTGGTTTTCTGTTTTTGTCCTTATTTTGCACCCAAATAATGGGAAAAAAGAGAAAAAAAGTTATTTGAAATATTTTGGTTTTCTGTTTTTGTCCTTATTTTGCACCCAAATAACGGGCAAAAATAAAAAAAAAGTTATTTGAAATATTTTGGTTTTCTGTTTTTGTCGTTATTTTGCACCCAAATAATGGGAAAAAAGAGAAAAAAAGTTATTTGAAATATTTTGGTTTTCTGTTTTTGTCCTTATTTTGCACGCAAATAACGGGAAAAAATAAAAAAAAATTATTTGAATTATTTTGGGTTTTTGTTTTTGTTTTTGTCCTTATTGTGCATTCAAATAACGGGAAAAAATAAAAAAAAAGTTATTTGAAATATTTTCGTTTTCTGTTTTTGTCCTTATTTTGCACCCAAATAATGGGAAAAAGAGAAAAAAAGTTATTTGAAATATTTTGGTTTTCTGTTTTTGTCCTTATTTTGCACCCAAATAACGGGAAAAAATAAAAAAAAAAGTTATTTGAAATATTCTGGTTTTCTGTTTTTGTCGTTATTTTGCACCCAGATAATGGGAAAAAAGAGAAAAAAAGTTATTTGAAATATTTTGGTTTTCTGTTTTTGTCCTTATTTTGCACGCAAATAACGGGAAAAAATAAAAAAAAAGTTATTTGAATTATTTTGGTGTTCTGTTTTTGTCCTTATTTTGCACCCAAATAACGGGAAAAAATAAAAAAAAATTTATTTGAAATATTTTCGTTTTCTGTTTTTGTCGTTATTTTGCTCCCAAATAATGGGAAAAGAGAGAAAAAAGTTATTTGAAATATTTTGGTGTTCTGTTTTTGTCCTTATTTTGCACCCAAATAACGGGCAAAAATAAAAAAAAAGTTATTTGAAATATTTTGGTTTTCTGTTTTTGTCGTTATTTTGCACCCAAATAATGGGAAAAAAGAGAAAAAAAGTTAATTGAAATATTTTGGTTTTCTGTTTTTGTCCTTATTTTGCACGCAAATAACGGGAAAAAATAAAAAAAAATTATTTGAATTATTTTGGTTTTTTGTTTTTGTTTTTGTCCTTATTGTGCATTCAAATAACGGGAAAAAATAAAAAAAAAGTTATTTGAAATATTTTCGTTTTCTGTTTTTGTCCTTATTTTGCACCCAAATAATGGGAAAAAGAGAAAAAAAGTTATTTGAAATATTTTGGTTTTCTGTTTTTGTCCTTATTTTGCACCCAAATAACGGGCAAAAATAAAAAAAAAAGTTATTTGAAATATTTTGGTTTTCTGTTTTTGTCGTTATTTTGCACCCAAATAATGGGAAAAAAGAGAAAAAAAGTTATATGAAATATTTTGGTTTTCTGTTTTTGTCCTTATTTTGCACGCAAATAACGGGAAAAAATAAAAAAAAAGTTATTTGAATTATTTTGGTTTTCTGTTTTTGTCCTTATTTTGCACCCAAATAACGGGCAAAAATTAAAAAAAAGTTATTTGAAATATTTTGGTTTTCTTGTTTTGTCTTTATTTTGCACCCAAATAACGGGAAAAAATAAAAAAAAATTTATTTGAAATATTTTCGTTTTCTGTTTTTGTCGTTATTTTGCTCCCAAATAATGGGAAAAGAGAGAAAAAAGTTATTTGAAATATTTTGGTTTTCTGTTTTTGTCCTTATTTTGCACGCAAATAACGGGCAAAAATAAAAAAAAAGTTATTTGAAATATTTTGGTTTTCTGTTTTTGTCGTTATTTTGCACCCAAATAATGGGAAAAAACAGAAAAAAAGTTATTTGAAATATTTTGGTTTTCTGTTTTTGTCCTTATTTTGCACGCAAATAACGGGAAAAAATAAAAAAAAAGTTATTTGAATTATTTAGGTTTTCTGTTTTTGTCCTTATTTTGCACCCAAATTACGGGAAAAAATAAAAAAAATGTTTTTTGAAATATTTTGGTTTTCTGTTCTTGTCCTTATTTTGCACCCAAATAACGGGAAAAAATAAAAAAAAAGTTATTTGAAATAATTTGGTTTTCTGTTTTTGTCCTTATTTTGCACCCAAATAACGGGAAAAATAAAAAAAAAGTTATCTGAAATATTTTGGTTTTCTGTTTTTGTCCTTATTTTGTACCCAAATAACGGGAAAAAGTAAAAAAAAAGTTATCTGAAATATTTTGGTTTTCTGTTTTTGTCCTTATTTTGCACCCAAATAACGGGAAAAAAGAGAAAAAAAGTTATTTGAAATATTTTGGTTTTCTGTTCTTGTCCTTATTTTGCACCCAAATAACGGGCAAAAATAAAAAAAAAGTTATTTGAAATATTTTGGTTTTCTGTTTTTGTCGTTATTTTGCACCCAAATAATGGGAAAAAAGAGAAAAAAAGTTATTTGAAATATTTTGGTTTTCTGTTTTTGTCCTTATTTTGCACGGAAATAACGGGAAAAAATAAAAAAAAATTATTTGAATTATTTTGGTTTTTTGTTTTTGTTTTTGTCCTTATTGTGCATTCAAATAACGGGAAAAAATAAAAAAAAATTATTTGAAATATTTTCGTTTTCTGTTTCTGTCCTTATTTTGCACCCAAATAATGGGAAAAAGAGAAAAAAAGTTATTTGAAATATTTTGGTTTTCTGTTTTTGTCCTTATTTTGCACCCAAATAACGGGCAAAAATAAAAAAAAAAGTTATTTGAAATATTTTGGTTTTCTGTTTTTGTCGTTGTTTTGCACCCAAATAATGGGAAAAAAGAGAAAAAAAGTTATTTGAAATATTTTGGTTTTCTGTTTTTGTCCTTATTTTGCACGCAAATAACGGGAAAAAATAAAAAAAAAGTTATTTGAATTATTTTGGTTTTCTGTTTTTGTCCTTATTTTGCACCCAAATAACGGGCAAAAATTAAAAAAAAGTTATTTGAAATATTTTGTGTTTCTTGTTTTGTCTTTATTTTGCACCCAAATAACGGGAAAAAATAAAAAAAAATTTATTTGAAATATTTTCGTTTTCTGTTTTTGTCGTTATTTTGCTCCCAAATAATGGGAAAAGAGAGAAAAAAGTTATTTGAAATATTTTGGTGTTCTGTTTTTGTCCTTATTTTGCACGCAAATAACGGGCAAAAATAAAAAAAAAGTTATTTGAAATATTTTGGTTTTCTGTTTTTGTCGTTATTTTGCACCCAAATAATGGGAAAAAAGAGAAAAAAAGTTATTTGAAATATTTTGGTTTTCTGTTTTTGTCCTTATTTTGCACGCAAATAACGGGAAAAAAATAAAAAAACAGTTATTTGAAATATTTTGGTTTTCTGTTTTTGTTGTTATTTTGCACCCAAATAATGGGAAAAAAGAGAAAAAAAGTTATTTGAAATATTTTGGTTTTCTGTTTTTGTCCTTATTTTGCACCCAAATAATGGGAAAAAAGAGAAAAAAAGTTATTTGAAATATTTTAGTTTTCTGTTTTTGTCCTTATTTTGCATTCAAATAACGGGAAAATATAAAAAAAAAGTTATTTGAAATATTTTGGTTTTCTGTTTTTGTCCTTATTTTGCACCCAAATAACGGGAAAAAATAAAAAAAAAGTTATCTGAAATATTTTGGTTTTCTGTTTTTGTCCTTATTTTGCACCCAAATAACGGGAAAAAATAAAAAAAAAAGTTATTTGAAATATTTTGGTTTTCTGTTTTTGTCCTTATTGCACCCAAATAACGGGAAAAAATAAAAAAAAAGTTATCTGAAATATTTTGGTTTTCTGTTTTTGTCCTTATTTTGCACCCAAATAACGGGGAAAAAATAAAAAAAAAGTAATTTGAAATATTTTGGTTTTCTGTTTTTGTCGTTATTTTGCACCCAAATAATGGGAAAAAAGAGAAAAAAAGTTATTTGAAATATTTTGGTTTTCTGTTTTTGTCCTTATTTTGCACCCAAATAATGGGAAAAAAGAGAAAAAAAGTTATTTGAAATATTTTGGTTTTCTGTTTTTGTCCTTATTTTGCACCCAAATAACGGGCAAAAATAAAAAAAAAGTTATTTGAAATATTTTGGTTTTCTGTTTTTGTCGTTATTTTGCACCCAAATAATGGGAAAAAAAGAGAAAAAAAGTTATTTGAAATATTTTGGTTTTCTGTTTGTCCTTATTTTGCACGCAAATAACGGGAAAAAATAAAAAAAAAGTTATTTGAATTATTTTGGTTTTCTGTTTTTGTCCTTATTTTGCACCCAAATAACGGGCAAAAATAAAAAAAAAGTTATCTGAAATATTTTGGTTTTCTGTTTTTGTCCTTATTTTGCACCCAAATAACGGGAAAAAAAGAAAAAAAAGTTATCTGAAATATTTTGGTTTTCTGTTTTTGTTCTTATTTTGCACCCAAATAACGGGAAAAATAAAAAAAAAGTTATCTGAAATATTTTGGTTTTCTGTTTTTGTCCTTATTTTGTACCCAAATAACGGGAAAAAGTAAAAAAAAAAGTTATCTGAAATATTTTGGTTTTCTGTTTTTGTCCTTATTTTGCACCCAAATAACGGGAAAAAATAAAAAAAAAGTTATTTGAAATATTTTGGTTTTCTGTTTTTGTCCTTATTTTGCACCCAAATAATGGGAAAAAAACAGAAAAAAAAGTTATTTGAAATATTTTGGTTTTCTGTTTTTGTCCTTATTTTGCACCCAAATAACGGGCAAAAATAAAAAAAAAGTTATTTGAAATATTTTGGTTTTCTGTTTTTGTCGTTATTTTGCACCCAAATAATGGGAAAAAAAGAGAAAAAAAAGTTATTTGAAATATTTTGGTTTTCTGTTTTTGTCCTTATTTTGCACGCAAATAACGGGAAAAAATAAAAAAGAAGTTATTTGAATTATTTTGGTTATTTGTTTTTGTTTTTGTCCTTATTGTGCATTCAAATAACGGGAAAAAATAAAAAAAGAGTTATTTGAAATATTTTCGTTTTCTGTTTTTGTCCTTATTTTGCACCCAAATAATGGGAAAAAAGAGAAAAAAAGTTATTTGAAATATTTTGGTTTTCTGTTTTTGTCCTTATTTTGCACCCAAATAACGGGCAAAAATAAAAAAAAAAGTTATTTGAAATATTTTGGTTTTCTGTTTTTGTCGTTATTTTTCACCCAAATAATGGGAAAAAAGAGAAAAAAAGTTATTTGAAATATTTTGGTTTTCTGTTTTTGTCCTTATTTTGCACGCAAATAAGGCTGGGAAGAGAAAAATAAAAAAAAGTTATTTGAATTATTTTGGTTTTCTGTTTTTGTCCTTATTTTGCACCCAAATAACGGGCAAAAATTAAAAAAAAGTTATTTGAAATATTTTGGTTTTCTTGTTTTGTCTTTATTTTGCACCCAAATAACGGGAAAAAATAAAAAAAAATTTATTTGAAATATTTTCTATTTCTGTTTTTGTCGTTATTTTGCTCCCAAATAATGGGAAAAGAGAGAAAAAAGTTATTTGAAATATTTTGGTTTTCTGTTTTTGTCCTTATTTTGCACGCAAATAACGGGCAAAAATAAAAAAAAGTTATTTGAAATATTTTGGTTTTCTGTTTTTGTCGTTATTTTGCACCCAAATAATGGGAAAAAAAGAGAAAAAAAAGTTATTTGAAATATTTTGGTTTTCTGTTTTTTGTCCTTATTTTGCACGCAAAATAACGGGAAAAAAAAAAAAAAGTTATTTGAATTATTTTGGTTTTCTGTTTTTGTCCTTATTTTGCACCCAAATAACGGGAAAAAATAAAAAAAAA
>OZ010649.1:28827437-28871882 GCA_963932195.1 Empis livida | reverse complement strand
AAAAACAGAAAACCAAAATATTTCAGATAACATTTTTTTTCTTTTTTCCCGTTATTTGGATGCAAACTAAGGCCAAAAACAAAAAACCAAAATATTTCAGATAACTTTTTTTTAATTTTTTCTCGTTATTTGGGTGCAAAATAATGACAAAAACGGAAAACCAAAATATTTCAGATAAAATTTTTTTTCTTTTTTCCCGTTATTTGGGTGCAAAATAAGGACAAAAACAGAAAACCAAAATATTTCAAATAACTTTTTTTTTCTTTTTTCCCGTTATTTGGGTGCAAAATAAGGACAAAAACAGAAAACCAAAATATTTCAGATAACTTTTTTTTTCTTTTTTCCCGTTACTTTCTTTTTCTTTTTTCCCTTTATTTGGGTGCCAAATAAGGACAAAAACAGAAAACCAAAATATTTCAGAAAACTTTTTTTTTCTTTTTTCCCGTTATGTGGGTGCAAAATAAGGACAAATACAGAAAACCAAAATATTTCAGATAATTTTTTTTTTCTTTTTCCCCGTTATTTGGGTGCAAAATAACGACAAAAACAGAAAACCAAAATATTTCAGATAATTTTTTTTTATATTTTCCCGTTATTTAGGTGCAAAATAAGTACGAAAACAGAAAACCAAAATATTTCAAATAACTTTTTTTTTATTTTTTCCCGGTATTTGGGTGCAAAATAAGGACAAAATCAGAAAACCAAAATATTTCAGATAACTTTTTTTTTATATTTTCCCGTTATTTAGGTGCAAAATAAGGACAAAAACAGAAAACCAAAATATTTCAGATAACTTTTTTTTCCTTTTTTCCCGTTATTTAGGTGCAAAACAAGGACAAAAACAGAAAACCAAAATATTTCAGATAACTTTTTTTTCCTTTTTTCCCGTTATTTGGGTGCAAAATAAGTACAAAAACAGAAAACCAAAATATTTCAAATAACTTTTTTTTATTTTTTCCCGGTATTTGGGTGCAAAATAAGGACAAAATCAGAAAACCAAAATATTTCAGATAACTTTTTTTTTATATTTTCCCGTTATTTAGGTGCAAAATAAGGACAAAAACAGAAAACCAAAATATTTCAGATAAATTTTTTTTCCTTTTTTCCCGTTATTTAGGTGCAAAACAAGGACAAAAACAGAAAACCAAAATATTTCAGATAACTTTTTTTTCCTTTTTTCCCGTTATTTGGGTGCAAAATAAGTACAAAAACAGAAAACCAAAATATTTCAAATAACTTTTTTTTTCTTTTTTCCCGTTATTTGGGTGCAAAATAAGGACAAAAACAGAAAACCAAAATATTTCAGATAACTTTTTTTTTCTTTTTTCCCGTTACTTTCTTTTTCTTTTTTCCCTTTATTTGGGTGCCAAATAAGGACAAAAACAGAAAACCAAAATATTTCAGAAAACTTTTTTTTTCTTTTTTCCCGTTATGTGGGTGCAAAATAAGGACAAATACAGAAAACCAAAATATTTCAGATAATTTTTTTTTTCTTTTTCCCCGTTATTTGGGTGCAAAATAACGACAAAAACAGAAAACCAAAATATTTCAGATAATTTTTTTTTATATTTTCCCGTTATTTAGGTGCAAAAAAAGTACGAAAACAGAAAACCAAAATATTTCAAATAACTTTTTTTTTATTTTTTCCCGGTATTTGGGTGCAAAATAAGGACAAAATCAGAAAACCAAAATATTTCAGATAACTTTTTTTTTATATTTTCCCGTTATTTAGGTGCAAAATAAGGACAAAAACAGAAAACCAAATATTTCAGATAACTTTTTTTTCCTTTTTTCCCGTTATTTAGGTGCAAAACAAGGACAAAAACAGAAAACCAAAATATTTCAGATAACTTTTTTTTCCTTTTTTCCCGTTATTTGGGTGCAAAATAAGTACAAAAACAGAAAACCAAAATATTTCAAATAACTTTTTTTTTATTTTTTCCCGGTATTTGGGTGCAAAATAAGGACAAAATCAGAAAACCAAAATATTTCAGATAACTTTTTTTTTATATTTTCCCGTTATTTAGGTGCAAAATAAGGACAAAAACAGAAAACCAAAATATTTCAGATAAATTTTTTTTCCTTTTTTCCCGTTATTTAGGTGCAAAACAAGGACAAAAACAGAAAACCAAAATATTTCAGATAACTTTTTTTTCCTTTTTTCCCGTTATTTGGGTGCAAAATAAGTACAAAAACAGAAAACCAAAATATTTCAAATAACTTTTTTTTTCTTTTTCCCCGTTATTTGGGTGCAAAATAAGGACAAAAACAGAAAACCAAAATATTTCAGATAACTTTTTTTTCCTTTTTTCCCGTTATTTGGGTGCAAAATAAGGACAAAAACAGAAAACGAAAATATTTCAGATAACTTTTTTTTTCTTTTTTCCCGTTATTTGGGTGCAAAATAACGACAGAAACACAAAACCAAAATATTTCAGATAACTGTTTTTTCCTTTTTTCCCGTTATTTAGGTGCAAAACAAGGACAAAAACAGAAAACCAAAATATTTCAGATAAGTTTTTTTTCCTTTTTTCCCGTTATTTGGGTGCAAAATAAGGACAAAAACAGAAAACGAAAATATTTCAAATAACTTTTTTTTTCTTTTTTCCCGTTATTTGGGTGCAAAATAAGGACAAAAACAGAAAACCAAAATATTTCAGATAACTTTTTTTTCCTTTTTTCCCGTTATTTGGGTGCAAAATAAGGACAAAAACAGAAAACGAAAATATTTCAGATAACTTTTTTTTTCTTTTTTCCCGTTATTTGGGTGCAAAATAACGACAGAAACACAAAACCAAAATATTTCAGATAACTGTTTTTTCCTTTTTTCCCGTTATTTAGGTGCAAAACAAGGACAAAAACAGAAAACCAAAATATTTCAGATAAGTTTTTTTTCCTTTTTTCCCGTTATTTGGGTGCAAAATAAGTACAAAAATAGAAAACCAAAATATTTCAAATAACTTTTTTTTTATTTTTTCCCGGTATTTGGGTGCAAAATAAGTACAAAAACAGAAAACCAAAATATTTCAAATAACTTTTTTTTTCTTTTTCCCCGTTATTTGGGTGCAAAATAAGGACAAAAACAGAAAACCAAAATATTTCAGATACCTTTTTTTTTATATTTTCCCGTTATTTAGGTGCAAAATAAGGACAAAAACAGAAAACCAAAATATTTCAAAAAACTTTTTTTTTATTTTTTCCCGGTATTTGGGTGCAAAATAAGGACAAAAACAGAAAACCAAAATATTTCAAATAACTTTTTTTTTCTTTTTCCCCGTTATTTGGGAGCAAAATAAGGACAAAAACAGAAAACCAAAATATTTCAGATAACTTTTTTTTTATATTTTCCCGTTATTTAGGTGCAAAATAAGGACAAAAACAGAAAACCAAAATATTTCAAATAACTTTTTTTTTATTTTTTCCCGGTATTTGGGTGCAAAATAAAGACAAAATCAGAAAACCAAAATATTTCAGATAACTTTTTTTTTATTTTTTTCCCGTTATTTGGGTGCAAAATAAGGACAAAAACAGAAAACCAAAATATTTCAGATAACTTTTTTTTTCTTTTTTCCCGTTATTTAGGTGCAAAATAAGGTCAAAAATAGAAAACTAAAATATTTCAGATAACTTTTTTTTATTTTTTCCCGTTATTTGGGTGCAAAATAATGACAAAAACAGAAAACCAAAATATTTCAGATAACTTTTTTTTTCTTTTTTCCCGTTATTTAGGTGCAAAATAAGGTCAAAAATAGAAAACCAAAATATTTCAGATAACTTTTTTTTAATTTTTTTTCCGTTATTTGGGTGCAAAATAAGGACAAAAACAGAAAACCAAAATATTTCAGATAACTTTTTTTTTCTTTTGTCCCGTTATTTGGGTGCAAAGCAAACTAAGGACAAAAACAGAAAACCAAAATATTTCAGATAACTTTTTTTTTCTTTTTTCCCGTTATTTGGGTGCAAAATAAGGACAAAAACAGAAAACCAAAATATTTCAGATAACTTTTTTTTATTTTCCCCCGTTATTTGGGTGCAAAATAATGACAAAAACAGAAAACCAAAATATTTCAAATAACTTTTTTTTTCTTTTTTCCCGTTATTTGGGTGCAAAATGAGGACAAAAACAGAAAACCAAAATATTTCAAATAACTTTATTTTTATTTTTTCCCGTTATTTAGGTGCAAAATAAGTACGAAAACAGAAAACCAAAATATTTCAAATAACTTTTTTTTTATTTTTTCCCGGTATTTGGGTGCAAAATAAGGACAAAATCAGAAAACCAAAATATTTCAGATAACTTTTTTTTTATATTTTCCCGTTATTTAGGTGCAAAATAAGGACAAAAACAGAAAACCAAAATATTTCAGATAACTTTTTTTTCCTTTTTTCCCGTTATTTAGGTGCAAAACAAGGACAAAAACAGAAAACCAAAATATTTCAGATAACTTTTTTTTCCTTTTTTCCCGTTATTTGGGTGCAAAATAAGTACAAAAACAGAAAACCAAAATATTTCAAATAACTTTTTTTTTATTTTTTCCCGGTATTTGGGTGCAAAATAAGGACAAAATCAGAAAACCAAAATATTTCAGATAACTTTTTTTTTATATTTTCCCGTTATTTAGGTGCAAAATAAGGACAAAAACAGAAAACCAAAATATTTCAGATAAATTTTTTTTCCTTTTTTCCCGTTATTTAGGTGCAAAACAAGGACAAAAACAGAAAACCAAAATATTTCAGATAACTTTTTTTTCCTTTTTTCCCGTTATTTGGGTGCAAAATAAGTACAAAAACAGAAAACCAAAATATTTCAAATAACTTTTTTTTTCTTTTTCCCCGTTATTTGGGTGCAAAATAAGGACAAAAACAGAAAACCAAAATATTTCAGATACCTTTTTTTTTATATTTTCCCGTTATTTAGGTGCAAAATAAGGACAAAAACAGAAAACCAAAATATTTCAAAAAACTTTTTTTTTATTTTTTCCCGGTATTTGGGTGCAAAATAAAGACAAAATCAGAAAACCAAAATATTTCAAATAACTTTTTTTTTATTTTTTCCCGTTATTTGGGTGCAAAATAAGGACAAAAACAGAAAACCAAAATATTTCAGATAACTTTTTTTTTCTTTTTTTCCGTTATTTAGGTGCAAAATAAGGACAAAAACAGAAAACCAAAATAATTCAAATAACTTTTTTTTTATTGTTTCCCGTTATTTAGGTGCAAAATAAGGACAAAAACAGAAAACGAAAATTTTTCAGATAACTTTTTTTTTCTTTTTTCCCGTTACTTTCTTTTTCTTTTTTTCCCGTTATTTGGGTGCCAAATAAGGACAAAAACAGAAAACCAAAATATTTCAGATAACTTTTTTTTTCTTTTTTCCCGTTATTTGGGTGCAAAATAAGGACAAAAACAGAAAACCAAAATAGTTCAGATAATTTTTTTTTTCTTTTGCCCTTTATTTGGGTGCAAAATAAGGACAAAAACAGAAAACCAAAATATTTCAGATAACTTTTTTTTTCTTTTTTCCCGTTACTTTCTTTTTCTTTTTTTCCCGTTATTTGGGTGCCAAATAAGGACAAAAACAGAAAACCAAAATATTTCAGATAACTTTTTTTTTCTTTTTTCCCGTTATTTGGGTGCAAAATAAGGACAAATACAGAAAACCAAAATATTTCAGATAATTTTTTTTTCTTTTTCCCCGTTATTTGGGTGCAAAAAAAGGACAAAAACAGAAAACCAAAATATTTCAGATAACTTTTTTTTTATATTTTCCCGTTATTTAGGTGCAAAATAAGGATAAAAACAGAAAACCAAAATATTTCAAATAACTTTTTTTTTATTTTTTCCCGGTATTTGGGTGCAAAATATGGACAATATCAGAAAACCAAAATATTTCAGATAACTTTTTTTTTATTTTTTCCCGTTATTTGGGTGCAAAATAAGGACAAAAACAGAAAACCAAAATATTTCAGATAACTTTTTTTTTCTTTTTTCCCGTTATTTAGGTGCAAAATAAGGTCAAAAATAGAAAACCAAATATTTCAGATAACTTTTTTTTAATTTTTTCATGTTATTTGGGTGCAAAATAAGGACAAAAACAGAAAACCAAAATATTTCAGATAACTTTTTTTTTCTTTTTTCCCGTTATTTAGGTGCAAAACAAGGACAAAAACAGAAAACCAAAATATTTCAGATAACTTTTTTTTCCTTTTTTCCCGTTATTTGGGTGCAAAATAAGTACAAAAACAGAAAACCAAAATATTTCAAATAACTTTTTTTTTCTTTTTCCCCGTTATTTGGGTGCAAAATAAGGACAAAAACAGAAAACTAAAAAGATACCTTTTTTTATATTTTCCCGTTATTTAGGTGCAAAATAAGGACAAAAACAGAAAACCAAAATATTTCAAATAACTTTTTTTTTATTTTTTCCCGTTATTTAGGTGCAAAACAAGGACAAAAACAGAAAACCAAAATATTTCAGAAAACTTTTTTTTCCTTTTTTCCCGTTATTTGGGTGCAAAATAAGTACAAAAACAGAAAACCAAAATATTTCAAATAACTTTTTTTTTCTTTTTCCCCGTTATTTGGGTGCAAAATAAGGACAAAAACAGAAAACCAAAATATTTCAGATAACTTTTTTTTTATATTTTCCCGTTATTTAGGTGCAAAATAAGGACAAAAACATAAAACCAAAATATTTCAAATAACTTTTTTTTTATTTTTTCCCGTTATTTAGGTGCAAAATAAGGTCAAAAATAGAAAACCAAAATATTTCAGATAACTTTTTTTTAATTTTTTCCCGTTATTTGGGTGCAAAATAAAGACAAAATCAGAAAACCAAAATATTTCAGATAACTTTTTTTTTATTTTTTCCCGTTATTTAGGTGCAAAATAAGGACAAAAACAGAAAACCAAAATATTTCAAATAACTTTTTTTTTATTTTTTCCCGGTATTTGGGTGCAAAATAAGGACAAAAACAGAACACCAAAATATTTCAGATAACTTTTTTTTTCTTTTTTCCCGTTATTTAGGTGCAAAATAAGGTCAAAAATAGAAAACCAAAATATTTCAGATAACTTTTTTTTAATTTTTTCCCGTTATTTGGGTGCAAAATAAGGACAAAAACAGAAAACCAAAATATTTCAGATAACTTTTTTTTTATATTTTCCCGTTATTTAGGTGCAAAATAAGGACAAAAACAGAAAACCAAAATATTTCAAATAACTTTTTTTTAATTTTTTCCCGTTATTTAGGTGCAAAACAAGGACAAAAACAGAAAACCAAAATATTTCAGATAACTTTTTTTTCCTTTTTTCCCGTTATTTGGGTGCAAAATAAGGACAAAAACAGAAAACCAAAATATTTCAGATAACTTTTTTTTTATATTTTCCCGTTATTTAGGTGCCAAATAAGGACAAAAACAGAAAACCAAAATATTTCAAATAACTTTTTTTTTATTTTTTCCCTGTATTTGGGTGCAAAATAAAGACAAAATCAGAAAACCAAAATATTTCAGATAACTTTTTTTTTATTTTTTCCCGTTATTTGGGTGCAAAATAAGGACAAAAACAGAAAACCAAAATATTTCAGATAACTTTTTTTTCTTTTTTCCCGTTATTTAGGTGCAAAATAAGGTCAAAAATAGAAAACCAAAATATTTCAGATAACTTTTTTTTATTTTTTCCCGTTATTTGGGTGCAAAATAATGACAAAAACAGAAAACCAAAATATTTCAGATAACATTTTTTTTCTTTTTTCCCGTTATTTGGGTGCAAAATAAGGACAAAAACAGAAAACCAAAATATTTCAAATAACTTTTTTTTTCTTTTTTCCCGTTATTTGGGTGCAAACTAAGGACAAAAACAGAAAACCAAAATATTTCAGATAACTTTTTTTTTCTTTTTTCCCGTTATTTGGGTGCAAAATAAGGACAAAAACAGAAAACCAAAATATTTCAAATAACTTTATTTTTATTTTTTCCCATTATTTGGGTGCATAATTAGGCCAAAAACAGATATCCAAAATATTTCAGATAACTTTTCTTTTCTTTATTCCCGTTATTTGGGTGCAAAATAAGGCCAAAAACAGAAAACCAAAATATTTCAGATAACATTTTTTTTCTTTTTTCCCGTTATTTGGGTGCAAACTAAGGCCAAAAACAGAAAACCAAAATATTTCCAATAACTTTTTTTTTATTTTTTCCCGTTATTTGGGTGCAAAGTAAGGACAAAAACAAAAAACCAAAATATTTCAGATAACTTTTTTTAATTTTTTTCCGTTATTTGGGTGCAAAATAAGGACAAAAACAGAAAACCAAAATATTTCAGATAACTTTTTTTTTTCTTTTTTCCCGTTATTTGGGTGCAAAATAAGGACAAAAACAGAAAACCAAAATATTTCAGATAACTTTTTTTTTCTTTTTTCCTGTTATTTAGGTGCAAAATAAGGACAAAAACAGAAAACCAAAATATTTCAGATAACTGTTTTTTTATTTTTTCCCGTTATTTGGGTGCAAAATAATGACAAAAATAGAAAACCAAAATATTTTAGATAACATTTTTTTTCTTTGTTCCCGTTATTTGGGTGCAAAATAAGGACAAAACAGAAAACCAAAATATTTCAAATTACTTTTTTTTTATTTTTTCCCGTTATTTGGGTGCAAAATAAGGACAAAAACAGAAAACCAAAATATTTCAGATAACTTTTTTTTTCTTTTTTCCCGTTATTTGGGTGCAAAATAAGGACAAAAACAGAAAACCAAAATATTTCAGATAACTTTTTTTTCTTTTTTCCCGTTATTTAGGTGCAAAATAAGGACAAAAACAGAAAACCAAAATATTTCAGATAACTGTTTTTTTCTTTTTTCCCGTTATTTGGGTGCAAAGTAAGGACAAAAACAAAAAATTAAAATATTTCAGATAACTTTTTTTAATTTTTTCCCGTTATTTGGGTGCAAAATAAGGACAAAAACAGAAAACCAAAATATTTCAGATAACTTTTTTTTTTCTTTTTTCCCGTTATTTGGGTGCAAAATAATGACAAAAATAGAAAACCAAAATATTTTAGATAACATTTTTTTTCTTTGTTCCCGTTATTTGGGTGCAAAATAAGGACAAAACAAAAAACCAAAATATTTCAAATTACTTTTTTTTTCTTTTTTCCCGTTATTTGGGTGCAAAGTAAGGACAAAAACAAAAAACAAAAATTTTTCAGATAACTTTTCTTAATTTTTTCCCGTTATTTGGGTGCAAAATAAGGACAAAAAACAGAAAACCAAAATATTTCAGATAACTTTTTTTTTCTTTTTTTCCGTTATTTGGGTGCAAACTAAGGCCAAAAACAGAAAACCAAAATATTTCAAATAATTTTTTTATTTTTCCCCGCTATTTGGGTGCAAAATAATGACAAAAACAGAAAACCAAAATATTTTAGATAACATTTTTTTTCTTTGTTCCCGTTATTTGGGTGCAAAATAAGGACAAAACAGAAAACCAAAATATTTGAAATTACTTTTTTTTTCTTTTTTCCCGTTATTTGGGTGCAAAATAAGGACAAAAACAGAAAACCAAAATATTTCAGATAACTTTTTTTTTCTTTTTTCCCGTTATTTGGGTGCAAAGTAAGGACAAAAACAAAAAACCAAAATATTTCAGATAACTTTTTTTAATTTTTTTCCGTTATTTGGGTGCAAAATAAGGACAAAAACAGAAAACCAAAATATTTCAGATAACTTTTTTTTTCTTTTTTCCCGTTATTTGGGTGCAAAATAAGGACAAAAACAGAAAACCAAAATATTTCAGATAACTTTTTTTTTTCTTTTTTCCCGTTATTTGGGTGCAAAATAATGACAAAAATAGAAAACCAAAATATTTTAGATAACATTTTTTTTCTTTGTTCCCGTTATTTGGGTGCAAAATAAGGACAAAACAGAAAACCAAAATATTTCAAATTACTTTTTTTTTCTTTTTTCCCGTTATTTGGGTGCAAAGTAACGACAAAAACAAAAAACAAAAATTTTTCAGATAACTTTTCTTAATTTTTTCCCGTTATTTGGGTGCAAAATAAGGACAAAAACAGAAAACCAAAATATTTCAGATAACTTTTTTTTTTCTTTTTTCCCGTTATTTGGGTGCAAAATAAGGACAAAAACAGAAAACCAAAATATTTCAGATAACTTTTTTTTTCTTTTTTCCCGTTATTTGGGTGCAAACTAAGGCCAAAAACAGAAAACCAAAATATTTCAAATAAATTTTTTTATTTTTCCCCGCAATTTGGGTGCAAAATAATGACAAAAACAGAAAACCAAAATATTTTAGATAACATTTTTTTTCTTTTTTCCCGTTACTTTGCTGCAAAATAAGGACAAAAGCAGAAAACCAAAATATTTCAAATAACTTTATTTTTCTTTTTTCCTCGTTATTGGCGTGCAAAATAAGGACAAAAACAGAAAACCAAAATATTTCAAATAACTTTATTTTTATTTTTTCCCATTATTTGGGTGCATAATTAGGCCAAAAACAGATATCCAAAATATTTCAGATAACTTTTCTTTTCTTTATTCCCGTTATTTGGGTGCAAAATAAGGCCAAAAACAGAAAACCAAAATATTTCAGATAACATTTTTTTAATTTTTTTCCGTTATTTGGGTGCAAAATAAGGACAAAAACAGAAAACCAAAATATTTCCAATAACTTTTTTTTTATTTTTTCCCGTTATTTGGGTGCAAAGTAAGGACAAAAACAAAAAACCAAAATATTTTAGATAACATTTTTTTTCTTTGTTCCCGTTATTTGGGTGCAAAATAAGGACAAAACAGAAAACCAAAATATTTGAAATTACTTTTTTTTTCTTTTTTCCCGTTATTTGGGTGCAAAATAAGGACAAAAACAGAAAACCAAAATATTTCAGATAACTTTTTTTTTCTTTTTTCCCGTTATTTGGGTGCAAAGTAAGGACAAAAACAAAAAACCAAAATATTTCAGATAACTTTTTTTAATTTTTTTCCGTTATTTGGGTGCAAAATAAGGACAAAAACAGAAAACCAAAATATTTCAGATAACTTTTTTTTCTTTTTTCCCGTTATTTGGGTGCAAAATAAGGACAAAAACAGAAAACCAAAATATTTCAGATAACTTTTTTTTTTCATGTTATTTGGGTGCAAAAAAGGGACAAAACAGAAAACCAAAATATTTGAAATTACTTTTTTTTTCTTTTTTCCCGTTATTTGGGTGCAAAATAAGGACAAAAACAGAAAACCAAAATATTTCCAATAACTTTTTTTTTATTTTTTCCCGTTATTTGGGTGCAAAGTAAGGACAAAAACAAAAAACCAAAATATTTCAGATAACTTTTTTTAATTTTTTTCCGTTATTTGGGTGCAAAATAAGGACAAAAACAGAAAACCAAAATATTTCAGATAACTTTTTTTTTTCTTTTTTCCCGTTATTTGGGTGCAAAATAAGGACAAAAACAGAAAACCAAAATATTTCAGATAACTTTTTTTTTCTTTTTTCCTGTTATTTAGGTGCAAAATAAGGACAAAAACAGAAAACCGAAATATTTCAGATAACTGTTTTTTTCTTTTTTCCCGTTATTTGGGTGCAAAATAATGACAAAAATAGAAAACCAAAATATTTTAGATAACATTTTTTTTCTTTGTTCCCGTTATTTGGGTGCAAAATAAGGACAAAACAGAAAACCAAAATATTTCAAATTACTTTTTTTTTATTTTTTCCCGTTATTTGGGTGCAAAATAAGGACAAAAACAGAAAACCAAAATATTTCAGATAACTTTTTTTTTCTTTTTTCCCGTTATTTGGGTGCAAAATAAGGACAAAAACAGAAAACCAAAATATTTCAGATAACTTTTTTTTCTTTTTTCCCGTTATTTGGGTGCAAAATAAGGACAAAACAGAAAACCAAAATATTTCAAATTACTTTTTTTTTATTTTTTCCCGTTATTTGGGTGCAAAATAAGGACAAAAACAGAAAACCAAAATATTTCAGATAACTTTATTTTTATTTTTTCCCATTATTTGGGTGCATAATTAGGCCAAAAACAGATATCCAAAATATTTCAGATAACTTTTCTTTTCTTTGTTCCCGTTATTTGGGTGCAAAATAAGGACAAAACAGAAAACCAAAATATTTCAAATTACTTTTTTTTTATTTTTTCCCGTTATTTGGGTGCAAAATAAGGACAAAAACAGAAAACCAAAATATTTCAGATAACTGTTTTTTTCTTTTTTCCCGTTATTTGGGTGCAAAGTAAGGACAAAAACAAAAAATTAAAATATTTCAGATAACTTTTTTTAATTTTGCCCGTTATTTGGGTGCAAAATAAGGACAAAACAAAAAACCAAAATATTTCAAATTACTTTTTTTTTCTTTTTTCCCGTTATTTGGGTGCAAAGTAAGGACAAAAACAAAAAACAAAAATTTTTCAGATAACTTTTCTTAATTTTTTCCCGTTATTTGGGTGCAAAATAAGGACAAAAACAGAAAACCAAAATATTTCAGATAACTTTTTTTTTCTTTTTTTCCGTTATTTGGGTGCAAACTAAGGCCAAAAACAGAAAACCAAAATATTTCAAATAATTTTTAATTTTTCCCCGCTATTTGGGTGCAAAATAATGACAAAAACAGAAAACCAAAATATTTTAGATAACATTTTTTTTCTTTGTTCCCGTTATTTGGGTGCAAAATAAGGACAAAACAGAAAACCAAAATATTTGAAATTACTTTTTTTTTCTTTTTTCCCGTTATTTGGGTGCAAAATAAGGACAAAAACAGAAAACCAAAATATTTCAGATAACTTTTTTTTTCTTTTTTCCCGTTATTTGGGTGCAAAGTAAGGACAAAAACAAAAAACCAAAATATTTCAGATAACTTTTTTTAATTTTTTTCCGTTATTTGGGTGCAAAATAAGGACAAAAACAGAAAACCAAAATATTTCAGATAACTTTTTTTTTCTTTTTTCCCGTTATTTGGGTGCAAAATAAGGACAAAAACAGAAAACCAAAATATTTCAGATAACTTTTTTTTTTCTTTTTTCCCGTTATTTGGGTGCAAAATAATGACAAAAATAGAAAACCAAAATATTTTAGATAACATTTTTTTTCTTTGTTCCCGTTATTTGGGTGCAAAATAAGGACAAAACAGAAAACCAAAATATTTCAAATTACTTTTTTTTTCTTTTTTCCCGTTATTTGGGTGCAAAGTAACGACAAAAACAAAAAACAAAAATTTTTCAGATAACTTTTCTTAATTTTTTCCCGTTATTTGGGTGCAAAATAAGGACAAAAACAGAAAACCAAAATATTTCAGATAACTTTTTTTTTCTTTTTTCCCGTTATTTGGGTGCAAACTAAGGCCAAAAACAGAAAACCAAAATATTACAAATAAATTTTTTTATTTTTCCCCGCAATTTGGGTGCAAAATAATGACAAAAACAGAAAACCAAAATATTTTAGATAACATTTTTTTTCTTTTTTCCCGTTATTTGGGTGCAAAATAAGGACAAAAACAGAAAACCAAAATATTTCAAATAACTTTTTTTTATTTTTCCCCGTTATTTGGGTGCAAAATAATGACAAAAATAGAAAACCAAAATATTTTAGATAACATTTTTTTTCTTTGTTCCCGTTATTTGGGTGCAAAATAAGGACAAAACAGAAAACCAAAATATTTCAAATTACTTTTTTTTTCTTTTTTCCCGTTATTTGGGTGCAAAATAAGGACAAAAACAGAAAACCAAAATATTTCAGATAACTTTTTTTTTCTTTTTTCCCGTTATTTGGGTGCAAAATAAGGACAAAAACAGAAAACCAAAATATTTCAGATAACTTTTTTTTTCTTTTTTCCCGTTATTTAGGTGCAAAATAAGGACAAAAACAGAAAACCAAAATATTTCAAATAACTTTTTTTTTATTTTTTCCCGGTATTTGGGTGCAAAATAAGGACAAAATCAGAAAACCAAAATATTTCAGATAACTTTTTTTTATTTTCCCCCGTTATTTGGGTGCAAAATAATGACAAAAACAGAAAACCAAAATATTTCAAATAACTTTTTTTTTCTTTTTTCCCGTTATTTGGGTGCAAAATGAGGACAAAAACAGAAAACCAAAATATTTCAAATAACTTTATTTTTATTTTTTCCCGTTATTTGGGTGCAAAATTAGGACAAAAACAGATATCCAAAATATTTCAGATAACTTTTTTTTTCGTTATTCCCGTTATTTGGGTGCAAACTAAGGCCAAAAACAGAAAACCAAAATATTTCAAATAACTTTTTTTTTCTTTTTCCCCGTTATTTGGGTGCAAAATAAGGACAAAAACAAAAAACCAAAATATTTCAGATAACTTTTTTTTTATATTTTCCCGTTATTTAGGTGCAAAATAAGGACAAAAACAGAAAACCAAAATATTTCAAATAACTTTTTTTTTATTTTTTCCCGGTATTTGGGTGCAAAATAAGGACAAAATCAGAAAACCAAAATATTTCAGATAACTTTTTTTTTCTTTTTTCCCGTTATTTAGGTGCAAAATAAGGTCAAAAATAGAAAACCAAAATATTTCAGATAACTTTTTTTTCATTTTTTCCCGTTATTTGGGTGCAAAATAAGGACAAAAACAGAAAACCAAAATATTTCAGATAACTTTTTTTTCCTTTTTTCCCGTTATTTAGGTGCAAAACAAGGACAAAAACAGAAAACCAAAATATTTCAGATAACTTTTTTTTCCTTTTTTCCCGTTATTTGGGTGCAAAATAAGTACAAAAACGGAAAACCAAAATATTACAAATAACTTTTTTTTTCTTTTTCCCCGTTATTTGGGTGCAAAATAACGACAAAAACAGAAAACCAAAATATTTCAGATACCTTTTTTTTTATATTTTCCCGTTATTTAGGTGCAAAATAAGGACAAAAACAGAAAACCAAAATATTTCAAAAAACTTTTTTTTTATTTTTTCCCGGTATTTGGGTGCAAAATAAAGACAAAATCAGAAAACCAAAATATTTCAGATAACTTTTTTTTTATTTTTTCCCGTTATTTGGGTGCAAAATAAGGACAAAAACAGAAAACCAAAATATTTCAGATAACTTTTTTTTTCTTTTTTCCCGTTATTTAGGTGCAAAATAAGGACAAAAACAGAAAACCAAAATAATTCAAATAACTTTTTTTTTATTTTTTCCCGTTATTTAGGTGCAAAACAAGGACAAAAACAGAAAACCAAAATATTTCAGATAACTTTTTTTTTCTTTTTTCCCGTTATTTGGGTGCAAAATAAGGACAAAAACAGAAAACCAAAATATTTCAGATAACTTTTTTTTTATATTTTCCCGTTATTTAGGTGCAACATAAGGACAAAAACAGAAAACCAAAATATTTCAAATAACTTTTTTTTTCTTTTTTCCCGTTATTTGGGTGCAAAATAAGGACAAAAACAGAAAACCAAAATATTTCAGATAACTTTTTTTTTATATTTTCCCGTTATTTAGGTGCAAAATAAGGACAAAAACAGAAAACCAAAATATTTCAAATAACTTTTTTTTTATTTTTTCCCGGTATTTGGGTGCAAAATAAAGACAAAATCAGAAAACCAAAATATTTCAGATAACTTTTTTTTTATTTTTTTCTCGTTATTTGGGTGCAAAATAAGGACAAAAACAGAAAACCAAAATATTTCAGATAACTTTTTTTTTCTTTTTTCCCGTTATTTAGGTGCAAAATAAGGTCAAAAATAGAAAACTAAAATATTTCAGATAACTTTTTTTTATTTTTTCCCGTTATTTGGGTGCAAAATAATGACAAAAACAGAAAACCAAAATATTTCAGATAACTTTTTTTTTCTTTTTTCCCGTTATTTAGGTGCAAAATAAGGTCAAAAATAGAAAACCAAAATATTTCAGATAACTTTTTTTTAATTTTTTTTCCGTTATTTGGGTGCAAAATAAGGACAAAAACAGAAAACCAAAATATTTCAGATAACTTTTTTTTTCTTTTTTCCCGTTATTTGGGTGCAAAGCAAACTAAGGACAAAAACAGAAAACCAAAATATTTCAGATAACTTTTTTTTTCTTTTTTCCCGTTATTTGGGTGCAAAATAAGGACAAAAACAGAAAACCAAAATATTTCAGATAACTTTTTTTTATTTTCCCCCGTTATTTGGGTGCAAAATAATGACAAAAAAAGAAAACCAAAATATTTCAAATAACTTTTTTTTTCTTTTTTCCCGTTATTTGGGTGCAAAATGAGGACAAAAACAGAAAACCAAAATATTTCAAATAACTTTATTTTTATTTTTTCCCGTTATTTGGGTGCAAAATTAGGACAAAAACAGATATCCAAAATATTTCAGATAACTTTTTTTTTCGTTATTCCCGTTATTTGGGTGCAAACTAAGGCCAAAAACAGAAAACCAAAATATTTCAAATAACTTTTTTTTATGTTTTCCCGTTATTTGGGTGCAAAGTAAGGACAAAAACAAAAAACCAAAATATTTCAGATAACTTTTTTTTAATTTTTTCCCGTTATTTGGGTGCAAAATAAGGACAAAAACAGAAAACGAAAATATTTCAAATAACTTTTTTTTTCTTTTTCCCCGTTATTTGGGTGCAAAATAACGACAGAAACAGAAAACCAAAATATTTCAGATAACTTTTTTTTCCTTTTTTCCCGTTATTTGGGTGCAAAATAAGTACAAAAACAGAAAACCAAAATATTACAAATAACTTTTTTTTTCATTTTCCCCGTTATTTGGGTGCAAAATAAGGACAAAAACAGAAAACCAAAATATTTCAGATACCTTTTTTTTTATATTTTCCCGTTATTTAGGTGCAAAATAAGGACAAAAACAGAAAACCAAAATATTTCAAAAAACTTTTTTTTTATTTTTTCCCGGTATTTGGGTGCAAAATAAAGACAAAATCAGAAAACCAAAATATTTCAGATAACTTTTTTTTTATTTTTTCCCGTTATTTGGGTGCAAAATAAGGACAAAAACAGAAAACCAAAATATTTCAGATAACTTTTTTTTTCTTTTTTCCCGTTATTTAGGTGCAAAATAAGGACAAAAACAGAAAACCAAAATAATTCAAATAACTTTTTTTTTATTTTTTCCCGTTATTTAGGTGCAAAACAAGGACAAAAACAGAAAACCAAAATATTTCAGATAACTTTTTTTTCCTTTTTTCCCGTTATTTGGGTGCAAAATAAGCACAAAAACAGAAAACCAAAATATTTCAAATAACTTTTTTTTTCTTTTTCCCCGTTATTTGGGTGCAAAATAAGGACAAAAACAGAAAACCAAAATATTTCAGATAACTTTTTTTTTATATTTTCTCGTTATTTAGGTGCAAAATAAGGACAAAAACAGAAAACCAAAATATTTCAAATAACTTTTTTTTTATTTTTTCCCGGTATTTGGGTGCAAAATAAAGACAAAATCAGAAAACCAAAATATTTCAGATAACTTTTTTTTTATTTTTTTCCCGTTATTTGGGTGCAAAATAAGGACAAAAACAGAAAACCAAAATATTTCAGATAACTTTTTTTTTCTTTTTTCCCGTTATTTAGGTGCAAAATAAGGTCAAAAATAGAAAACTAAAATATTTCAGATAACTTTTTTTTATTTTTTCCCGTTATTTGGGTGCAAAATAATGACAAAAACAGAAAACCAAAATATTTCAGATAATTTTTTTTTCTTTTTTCCCGTTATTTAGGTGCAAAATAAGGTCAAAAATAGAAAACCAAAATATTTCAGATAACTTTTTTTTAATTTTTTTTCCGTTATTTGGGTGCAAAATAAGGACAAAAACAGAAAACCAAAATATTTCAGATAACTTTTTTTTTCTTTTTTCCCGTTATTTGGGTGCAAAGCAAACTAAGGACAAAAACAGAAAACCAAAATATTTCAGATAACTTTTTTTTTCTTTTTTCCCGTTATTTGGGTGCAAAATAAGGACAAAAACAGAAAACCAAAATATTTCAGATAACTTTTTTTTATTTTCCCCCGTTATTTGGGTGCAAAATAATGACAAAAAAAGAAAACCAAAATATTTCAAATAACTTTTTTTTTCTTTTTTCCCGTTATTTGGGTGCAAAATGAGGACAAAAACAGAAAACCAAAATATTTCAAATAACTTTATTTTTATTTTTTCCCGTTATTTGGGTGCAAAATTAGGACAAAAACAGATATACAAAATATTTCAGATAACTTTTTTTTTCGTTATTCCCGTTATTTGGGTGCAAACTAAGGCCAAAAACAGAAAACCAAAATATTTCAAATAACTTTTTTTTATGTTTTCCCGTTATTTGGGTGCAAAGTAAGGACAAAAACAAAAAACCAAAATATTTCAGATAATTTTTTTTTAATTTTTTCCCGTTATTTGGGTGCAAAATAAAGACAAAAACAGAAAACGAAAATATTTCAGATAACTTTTTTTTTCTTTTTCCCCGTTATTTGGGTGCAAAATAACGACAGAAACAGAAAACCAAAATATTTCAGATAACTGTTTTTTTATTTTTTCCCGTTATTTGGGTGCAAAATAATGACAAAAACGGAAAACCAAAATATTTCAGATAACATTTTTTTTCTTATTTCCCGTTATTTGAGTGCAAAATAAGGACAAAAACAAAAAACCAAAATATTTCAGATAACTTTTTTTTAATTTTTTCCCGTTATTTGGGTGCAAAATAAGGACAAAAACAGAAAACGAAAATATTTCAGATAACTTTTTTTTTCTTTTTTCCCGTTATTTGGGTGCAAAATAACGACAAAAACAGAAAACCAAAATTTTTCAAATAACTTTTTTTTTCTTTTTTCCCGTTATTTGGGTGCAAACTAAGGACAAAAACAAAAAACCAAAATATTTCAGATAACTTTTTTTTAATTTTTTCCCGTTATTTGGGTGCAAAATAAGGACAAAAACAGAAAACGAAAATTTTTCAGATAACTTTTTTTTTCTTTTTTCCCGTTATTTGGGTGCAAAATAACGACAAAAACAGAAAACCAAAATATTTCAAATAACTTTTTTTTTCTTTTTTCCCGTTATTTGGGTGCAAAATAAGGACAAAAACAGAAAACCAAAATAGTTCAGATAATTTTTTTTTTCTTTTGCCCTTTATTTGGGTGCAAAATAAGGACAAAAACAGAAAACCAAAATATTTCAGATAACTTTTTTTTTCTTTTTTCCCGTTACTTTCTTTTTCTTTTTTTCCCGTTATTTGGGTGCCAAATAAGGACAAAAACAGAAAAGCAAAATATTTCAGATAACTTTTTTTTTCTTTTTTCCCGTTATTTGGGTGCAAAATAAGGACAAATACAGAAAACCAAAATATTTCAGATAATTTTTTTTTCTTTTTTCCCGTTATTTGGGTGCAAAAAAAGGACAAAAACAGAAAACCAAAATATTTCAGATAACTTTTTTTTTATATTTTCCCGTTATTTAGGTGCAAAATAAGGATAAAAACAGAAAACCAAAATATTTCAAATAACTTTTTTTTTATTTTTTCCCGGTATTTGGGTGCAAAATATGGACAATATCAGAAAACCAATATATTTCAGATAACTTTTTTTTTATTTTTTCCCGTTATTTGGGTGCAAAATAAGGACAAAAACAGAAAACCAAAATATTTCAGATAACTTTTTTTTTCTTTTTTCCCGTTATTTAGGTGCAAAATAAGGTCAAAAATAGAAAACCAAATATTTCAGATAACTTTTTTTTAATTTGTTCATGTTATTTGGGTGCAAAATAAGGACAAAAACAGAAAACCAAAATATTTCAGATAACTTTTTTTTTCTTTTTTCCCGTTATTTAGGTGCAAAACAAGGACAAAAACAGAAAACCAAAATATTTCAGATAACTTTTTTTTCCTTTTTTCCCGCAAAATAAGTGCAAAATAAGTACAAAAACAGAAAACCAAAATATTTCAACTAACTTTTTTTTCTTTTTCCCCGTTATTTGGGTGCAAAATAAGGACAAAAACAGAAAACTAAAAAGATACCTTTTTTTATATTTTCCCGATATTTAGGTGCAAAATAAGGACAAAAACAGAAAACCAAAATATTTCAAATAACTTTTTTTTTATTTTTTCCCGTTATTTAGGTGCAAAACAAGGACAAAAACAGAAAACCAAAATATTTCAAAAAACTTTTTTTTCCTTTTTTCCCGTTATTTGGGTGCAAAATAAGTACAAAAACAGAAAACCAAAATATTTCAAATAACTTTTTTTTTCTTTTTCCCCGTTATTTGGGTGCAAAATAAGGACAAAAACAGAAAACCAAAATATTTCAGATAACTTTTTTTTTATATTTTCCCGTTATTTAGGTGCAAAATAAGGACAAAAACAGAAAACCAAAATATTTCAAATAACTTTTTTTTTATTTTTTCCCGTTATTTAGGTGCAAAATAAGGTCAAAAATAGAAAACCAAAATATTTCAGATAACTTTTTTTTTATTTTTTCCCGTTATTTAGGTGCAAAATAAGGACAAAAACAGAAAACCAAAATATTTCAAATAACTTTTTTTTTATTTTTTCCCGGTATTTGGGTGCAAAATAAGGACAAAAACAGAACACCAAAATATTTCAGATAACTTTTTTTTTATTTTTTCCCGGTATTTGGGTGCAAAATAAGGACAAAAACAGAAAACCAAAATATTTCAGATAACTTTTTTTTTTTTCTTTTTTCCCGTTATTTAGGTGCAAAATAAGGTCAAAAATAGAAAACCAAAATATTTCAGATAACTTTTTTTTTATATTTTCCCGTTATTTAGGTGCCAAATAAGGACAAAAACAGAAAACCAAAATATTTCAAATAACTTTTTTTTTATTTTTTCCCTGTATTTGGGTGCAAAATAAAGACAAAATCAGAAAACCAAAATATTTCAGATAACTTTTTTTTTATTTTTTCCCGTTATTTGGGTGCAAAATAAGGACAAAAACAGAAAACCAAAATATTTCAGATAACTTTTTTTTTCTTTTTTCCCGTTATTTAGGTGCAAAATAAGGTCAAAAATAGAAAACCAAAATATTTCAGATAACTTTTTTTTATTTTTTCCCGTTATTTGGGTGCAAAATAATGACAAAAACAGAAAACCAAAATATTTCAGATAACATTTTTTTTCTTTTTTCCCGTTATTTGGGTGCAAACTAAGGACAAAAACCGAAAACCAAAATATTTCAGATAACTTTTTTTTTCTTTTTTCCCGTTATTTGGGTGCAAAATAAGGACAAAAACAGAAAACCAAAATATTTCAAATAACTTTATTTTTATTTTTTCCCATTATTTGGGTGCATAATTAGGCCAAAAACAGATATCCAAAATATTTCAGATAACTTTTCTTTTCTTTATTCCCGTTATTTGGGTGCAAAATAAGGCCAAAAACAGAAAACCAAAATATTTCAGATAACATTTTCTTTCTTTTTTCCCGTTATTTGGGTGCAAACTAAGGCCAAAAACAGAATACCAAAATATTTCCAATAACTTTTTTTTTATTTTTTCCCGTTATTTGTGTGCAAAGTAAGGACAAAAACAAAAAACCAAAATATTTCAGATAACTTTTTTTAATTTTTTTCCGTTATTTGGGTGCAAAATAAGGACAAAAACAGAAAACCAAAATATTTCAGATAACTTTTTTTTTTCTTTTTTCCCGTTATTTGGGTGCAAAATAAGGACAAAAACAGAAAACCAAAATATTTCAGATAACTTTTTTTTTCTTTTTCCCGTTATTTAGGTGCAAAATAAGGACAAAAACAGAAAACCAAAATATTTCAGATAACTGTTTTTTTCTTTTTTCCCGTTATTTGGGTGCAAAATAAGGACAAAACAGAAAACCAAAATATTTCAAATTACTTTTTTTTTATTTTTTCCCGTTATTTGGGTGCAAAATAAGGACAAAAACAGAAAACCAAAATATTTCAGATAACTTTTTTTTTCTTTTTTCCCGTTATTTGGGTGCAAAATAAGGACAAAAACAGAAAACCAAAATATTTCAGATAACTTTTTTTTCTTTTTTCCCGTTATTTAGGTGCAAAATAAGGACAAAAACAGAAAACCAAAATATTTCAGATAACTGTTTTTTTCTTTTTTCCCGTTATTTGGGTGCAAAGTAAGGACAAAAACAAAAAATTAAAATATTTCAGATAACTTTTTTTAATTTTTTCCCGTTATTTGGGTGCAAAATAAGGACAAAAACAGAAAACCAAAATATTTCAGATAACTTTTTTTTTTCTTTTTTCCCGTTATTTGGGTGCAAAATAATGACAAAAATAGAAAACCAAAATATTTTAGATAACATTTTTTTTCTTTGTTCCCGTTATTTGGGTACAAAATAAGGACAAAACAAAAAACCAAAATATTTCAAATTACTTTTTTTTTCTTTTTTCCCGTTATTTGGGTGCAAAGTAAGGACAAAAACAAAAAACAAAAATTTTTCAGATAACTTTTCTTAATTTTTTCCCGTTATTTGGGTGCAAAATAAGGACAAAAACAGAAAACCAAAATATTTCAGATAACTTTTTTTTTCTTTTTTTCCGTTAGTTGGGTGCAAACTAAGGCCAAAAACAGAAAACCAAAATATTTCAAATAATTTTTTTATTTTTCCCCGCTATTTGGGTGCAAAATAATGACAAAAACAGAAAACCAAAATATTTTAGATAACATTTTTTTTCTTTGTTCCCGTTATTTGGGTGCAAAATAAGGACAAAACAGAAAACCAAAATATTTCAAATTACTTTTTTTTTCTTTTTTCCCGTTATTTGGGTGCAAAATAAGGACAAAAACAGAAAACCAAAATATTTCAGATAACTTTTTTTTTCTTTTTTCCCGTTATTTGGGTGCAAAGTAAGGACAAAAACAAAAAACCAAAATATTTCAGATAACTTTTTTTAATTTTTTTCCGTTATTTGGGTGCAAAATAAGGACAAAAACAGAAAACCAAAATATTTCAGATAACTTTTTTTTTTCTTTTTTCCCGTTATTTGGGTGCAAAATAAGGACAAAAACAGAAAACCAAAATATTTCAGATAACTTTTGTTTTTCTTTTTTCCCGTTATTTGGGTGCAAAATAATGACAAAAATAGAAAACCAAAATATTTTAGATAACATTTTTTTTCTTTGTTCCCGTTATTTGGGTGCAAAATAAGGACAAAACAGAAAACCAAAATATTTCAAATTACTTTTTTTTTCTTTTTTACCGTTATTTGGGTACAAAATAAGGACAAAAACAGAAAAACAAAATATTTCAGATAACTTTTTTTTTCTTTTTTCCCGTTACTTTCTTTTTCTTTTTTCCCGTTATTTGGGTGCCAAATAAGGACAAAAACAGAAAACCAAAATATTTCAGATAATTTTTTTTTTCTTTTTTCCCTTTATTTGGGTGCAAAATAATGACAAAAATAGAAAACCAAAATATTTTAGATAACATTTTTTTTCTTTGTTCCCGTTATTTGGGTGCAAAATAAGGACAAAACAGAAAACCAAAATATTTCAAATTACTTTTTTTTTATTTTTTCCCGTTATTTGGGTGCAAAGTAAGGACAAAAACAAAAAACAAAAATTTTTCAGATAACTTTTCTTAATTTTTTCCCGTTATTTGGGTGCAAAATAAGGACAAAAACAGAAAACCAAAATATTACAGATAACTTTTTTTTTTCTTTTTTCCCGTTATTTGGGTGCAAAATAAGGACAAAAACAGAAAACCAAAATATTTCAGATAACTTTTTTTTTCTTTTTTCCCGTTATTTGGGTGCAAACTAAGGCCAAAAACAGAAAACCAAAATATTTCAAATAAATTTTTTTATTTTTCCCCGCAATTTGGGTGCAAAATAATGACAAAAACAGAAAACCAAAATATTTTAGATAACATTTTTTTTCTTTTTTCCCGTTATTTGGGTGCAAAATAAGGACAAAAACAGAAAACCAAAATATTTCAAATAACTTTTTTTTATTTTTCCCCGTTATTTGGGTGCAAAATAATGACAAAAATAGAAAACCAAAATATTTCAAATTACTTTTTTTTTATTTTTTCCCGTTATTTGGGTGCAAAGTAAGGACAAAAACAAAAAACAAAAATTTTTCAGATAACTTTTCTTAATTTTTTCCCGTTATTTGGGTGCAAAATAAGGACAAAAACAGAAAACTAAAATATTACAGATAACTTTTTTTTTTCTTTTTTCCCGTTATTTGGGTGCAAAATAAGGACAAAAACAGAAAAACAAAATATTGCAGATAACTTTTTTTTTTCTTTTTTCCCGTTATTTAGGTGCAAAATAAGGACAAAAATAGAAAACCAAAATATTTTAGATAACATTTTTTTTCTTTGTTCCCGTTATTTGGGTGCAAAATAAGGACAAAACAGAAAACCAAAATATTTCAAATTACTTTTTTTTTCTTTTTTACCGTTATTTGGGTACAAAATAAGGACAAAAACAGAAAAACAAAATATTTCAGATAACTTTTTTTTTCTTTTTTCCCGTTATTTGGGTGCAAAATAAGGACAAAAACAGAAAACCAAAATATTTCAGATAATTTTTTTTTCTTTTTTCCCTTTATTTGGGTGCAAAATAAGGACAAAAACAGAAAACCAAAATATTTTCAGATAACTTTTTTTTTCTTTTTTCCCGTTACTTTCTTTTTCTTTTTTCCCGTTATTTGGGTGCCAAATAAGGACAAAAACAGAAAACCAAAATATTTCAGATATTTTTTTTTTCTTTTTTCCCGTTATTTGGGTGCAAAATAAGGACAAATACAGAAAATCAAAATATTTCAGATAATATTTTTTTCTTTTTTCCCGTTATTTGGGTGCAAAATAACGACAAAAACAGAAAACCAAAATATTTCAAATAACTTTTTTTTTCTTTTTTCCCGTTATTTGGGTGCAAAACAAAGACAAAAACAGAAAACCAAAATATTTCAGATAACTTTTTTTTCCTTTTTTCCCGTTATTTGGATGCAAAATAAGTACAAAAACAGAAAACCAAAATATTTCAAATAACTTTTTTTTTCTTTTTCCCCGTTATTTGGGTGCAAAATAAGGACAAAAACAGAAAACCAAAATATTTCAAATAACTTTTTTTTTAGTTTTTCCCGGTATTTGGGTGCAAAATAAGGACAAAATCAGAAAACCAAAATATTTCAGATAACTTTTTTTTTATTTTTTCCCGTTATTTGGGTGCAAAATAAGGACAAAAACAGAAAACCAAAATATTTCAGATAACTTTTTTTTTCTTTTTTCCCGTTATTTAGGTGCAAAATAAGGTCAAAAATAGAAAACCAAAATATTTCAGATAACTTTTTTTTAATTTTTTCCCGTTATTTGGGTGCAAAATAAGGACAAAAACAGAAAACCAAAATATTTCAGATAACTTTTTTTTTCTTTTTTCCCGTTATTTAGGTGCAAAACAACGACAAAAACAGAAAACCAAAATATTTCAGATAACTTTTTTTTCCTTTTTTATAACTTTTTTTTCCTTTTAGATAACTTTTTTTTCCGTTATTTGGGTGCAAAATAAGTACAAAAACAGAAAACCAAAATATTTCAAACAACTTTTTTTTCTTTTTCCCCGTTATTTGGGTGCAAAATAAGGACAAAAACAGAAAACCAAAATATTTCAGATACCTTTTTTTTTATATTTTCCCGTTATTTAGGTGCAAAATAAGAACAAAAACAGAAAACCAAAATATTTCAGATAATTTTTTTTTCCTTTTTTCCCGTTATTTGGGTGCAAAATAAGTACAAAAACAGAAAACCAAAATATTTCAAATAACTTTTTTTTTCTTTTTCCCCGTTATTTGAGTGCAAATAAGGACAAAAGCAGAAAACGAAAATATTTCAGATAACTTTTTTTTTATATTTTCCCGTTATTTAAGTGCAAAATAAGGACAAAAACAGAAAACCAAAATATTTCAAATAATTTTTTTTTATTTTTTCCCGGTATTTGGGTGCAAAATAAAGACAAAATCAGAAAACCAAAATATTTCAGATAACCTTTTTTTTATTTTTTCCCCTTATTTGGGTGCAAAATAAGGACAAAAACAGAAAACGAAAATATTTCAGATAACTTGTTTTTTCTTTTTCCCGTTATTTAGGTGCAAAATATGGTCAAAAATAGAAAACCAAAATATTTCAGATAACTTTTTTTTATTTTTTCCCGTTATTTGGGTGCAAAATAAGGACAAAAACAGAAAACCAAAATATTTCAGATAACTTTTTTTTTCTTTTTTCCCGTTATTTGGGTGCCAAATAAGGACAAAAACAGAAAACCAAAATATTCAAATAACTTTTTTTTTCTTTTTTCCCGTTATTTGGGTGCAAACTAAGGACAAAAACAGAAAACCAAAATATTTCAGATAACTTTTTTTTTCTTTTTTCCCGTTATTTGGGTGCAAAATAAGGACAAAAACAGAAAACCAAAATATTTCAGATAACTTTTTTTAATTTTTCCCCGTTATTTGGGTGCAAAATAAGGACAAAAACAGAAAACCAAAATATTTCAGATAATTTTTTTTTTCTTTTTTCCCTTTATTTGGGTGCAAAATAAGGACAAAAACAGAAAACCAAAATATTTCAGATAACTTTTTTTTTCTTTTTTCCCGTTATTTGGGTGCAAACTAAGGACAAAAACAGAAAACCAAAATATTTCAGATAACTTTTTTTTTCTTTTTTCCCGTTATTTGGGTGCAAAATAATGACAAAAACAGAAAACCAAAATATTTCAGATAACTTTTTTTTTCTTTTTCCCGTTATTTAGGTGCAAAATATGGTCAAAAATAGAAAACCAAAATATTTCAGATAACTTTTTTTTATTTTTTCCCGTTATTTGGGTGCAAAATAAGGACAAAAACAGAAAACCAAAATATTTCAGATAATTTTTTTTTCTTTTTTCCCTTTATTTGGGTGCAAAATAAGGACAAAAACAGAAAACCAAAATATTTCAGATAACTTTTTTTTTCTTTTTTCCCGTTACTTTCTTTTTCTTTTTTCCCGTTATTTAGGTGCCAAATAAGGACAAAAACAGAAAACCAAAATATTTCAAATAACTTTTTTTTTCTTTTTTCCCGTTATTTGGGTGCAAAATAAGGACAAAAACAGAAAACCAAAATATTTCAGATAACTTTTTTTTTCTTTTTTCCCGTTATTTGGGTGCAAAATAAGGACAAAAACAGAAAACCAAAATATTTCAGATAACTTTTTTTTATTTTTCCCCGTTATTTGGGTGCAAAATAAGGACAAAACAGAAAACCAAAATATTTCAAATTACTTTCTTTTTCTTTTTTCCCGTTATTTGGGTGCAAAATAAGGACAAAAACAGAAAACCAAAATATTTCAAATAACTGTTTTTTTATTTTTTCCCGTTATTTGGGTGCAAAATAATGACAAAAACGGAAAACCAAAATATTTCAGATAACATTTTTTTTCTTTTTTCCCGTTATTTGGGTGCAAAATAAGGACACAAACAGAAAACCAAAATATTTCAGATAATTTTTTTTTCTTTTTTCCCTTTATTTGGGTGCAAAATAAGGACAAAAACAGAAAACCAAAATATTTCAGATAACTTTTTTTTTCTTTTTTCCCGTTACTTTCTTTTTCTTTTTTCCTGTTATTTGGGTGCCAAATAAGGACAAAAACAGAAAACCAAAATATTTCAGATAACTTTTTTTTTCTTTTTTCCCGTTATTTGGGTGCAAAATAAGGACAAAAACAGAAAACCAAAATATTTCAGATAATTTTTTTTTCTTTTGTCCCGTTATTTGGGTGCAAAATAAGGACAAAAACAGAAAACCAAAATATTTCAAATAACTTTTTTTTCTTTTTTCCCGTTATTTAGGTGCAAAACAAGGACAAAAACAGAAAACCAAAATATTTCAGATAACTTTTTTTTCCATTTTTCCCGTTATTTAGGTGCAAAATAAGGACAAAAACAGAAAACCAAAATATTTCAGATAACTTTTTTTTCCTTTTTTCCCGTTATTTGGGTGCAAAATACGTACAAAAACAGAAAACCAAAATATTTCAAATAACTTTTCCTTTCTTTTTCCCCGTTATTTGGGTGCAAAATAAGGACAAAAACAGAAAACCAAAATATTTCAGATAACTTTTTTTTTATATTTTCCCGTTATTTAGGTGCAAAATAAGGACAAAAACAGAAAACCAAAATATTTCAAATAACTTTTTTTTTATTTTTTCCCGGTATTTGGGTGCAAAATAAAGACAAAATCAGAAAACCAAAATATTTCAGATAACTTTTTTTTTATTTTTTCCCGTTATTTGGGTGCAAAATAAGGACAAAAACAGAAAACCAAAATATTTCAGATAACATTTTTTTTCTTTTTTCCCGTTATTTGGGTGCAAAATAAGGACAAAAACAGAAAACCAAAATATTTCAAATAACTTTTTTTTTCTTTTTCCCCGTTATTTGGGTGCAAAATAAGGACAAAAACAGAAAACCAAAATATTTCAGATACCTTTTTTTTATATTTTCTCGTTATTTAGGTGCAAAATAAGGACAAAAACAGAAAACCAAAATATTTCAGATACCTTTTTTTTATATTTTCTCGTTATTTAGGTGCAAAATAAGGACAAAAACAGAAAACCAAAATATTTCAAATAACTTTTTTTTTCTTTTTTCCCGTTATTTGGGTGCAAACTAAGGACAAAAACAGAAAACCAAAATATTTCAAATAACTTTTTTTTTCTTTTTCCCCGTTATTTGGGTGCAAAATAAGGACAAAAACAGAAAACCAAAATATTTCAGATACCTTTTTTTTATATTTTCTCGTTATTTAGGTGCAAAATAAGGACAAAAACAGAAAACCAAAATATTTCAAATAACTTTTTTTTTCTTTTTTCCCGTTATTTGGGTGCAAAATAAGGACAAAAACAGAAAACCAAAATATTTCAAATAACTTTTTTTTTCTTTTTCCCCGTTATTTGGGTGCAAAATAAGGACAAAAACAGAAAACCAAAATATTTCAGATACCTTTTTTTTTATATTTTCCCGTTATTTAGGTGCAAAATAAGGACAAAAACAGAAAACCAAAATATTTCAAATAACTTTTTTTTTATTTTTTCCCGGTATTTGGGTGCAAAATAAAGACAAAATCAGAAAACCAAAATATTTCAGATAACTTTTTTTTTATTTTTTCCCGTTATTTGGGTGCAAAATAAGGACAAAAACAGAAAACCAAAATATTTCAGATAACTTTTTTTTTCTTTTTTCCCGTTATTTAGGTGCAAAACAAGGTCAAAAACAGAAAACCAAAATATTTCAGATACCTTTTTTTTTATATTTTCCCGTTATTTAGGTGCAAAATAAGGACAAAAACAGAAAACCAAAATATTTCAAATAACTTTTTTTTTCTTTTTTCCCGTTATTTAGGTGCAAAACAAGGACAAAAACAGAAAACCAAAATATTTCAGATAACTTTTTTTTCCTTTTTTCCCGTTATTTGGGTGCAAAATAAGTACAAAAACAGAAAACCAAAATATTTCAAATAACTTTTTTTTATTTTTTCCCGTTATTTGGGTGCAAAATAATGACAAAAACAGAAAACCAAAATATTTCAGATAACATTTTTTTTCTTTTGTCCCGTTATTTGGGTGCAAAATAAGGACAAAATCAGAAAACCAAAATATTTCAGATAACTTTTTTTTTCTTTTTTCCCGTTATTTAGGTGCAAAATACACTCATCCCTCGCTTTACGGAAACTCTTTTTACGGAATTTCGCTATAACGGAATTGAAAAATTAATTCTTGGTTTCTGTTTACGGAAAGAAATTTCGATTTACGGAAAATATTAAGCTCACCTAGTAGGCCTTGCATTTTACAATATTTCATTTTTTTTTTTTTTTTTGGAATTCCAGAATGATAACTAAACAAACAACGACCGATTTACGGAAAATAAAAAATTTGCATACACATTTGTACATAGTTTCAAACATTTTAAAAAAACTCGATTTACGGAATTTCGATTTACAGACAACTTTTCAGGAACGGAATGTTTCCGTAAAGCGAGGGATGAGTGTAAGGACAAAAACAGAAAACCAAAATATTTCAGATAACAGTTTTTTTATTCTTTCCCGTTATTTGGGTGCAAAATAATGACAAAAACGGAAAACCAAAATATTTCAGATAACATTTTTTGCTTTTTTCCCGTTATTTGGTTGCAAAATAAGGACAAAAACTGAAAACCAAAATATTTCAAATAACTTTTTTTTTCTTTTTTCCCGTTATTTGGGTGCAAAATAAGGACAAAAACAGAAAACCAAAATTTTTCAGATAATTTTTTTTTTCTTTTTTCCCTTTATTTGGGTGCAAAATAAGGACAAAAACAGAAAACCAAAATATTTCAGATAACTTTTTTTAATTTTTCCCCGTTATTTGGGTGCAAAATAAGGACAAAAACAGAAAACCAAAATATTTCAGATAATTTTTTTTTTCTTTTTTCCCTTTATTTGGGTGCAAAATAAGGACAAAAACAGAAAACCAAAATATTTCAGATAACTTTTTTTTTCTTTTTTCCCGTTATTTGGGTGCAAACTAAGGACAAAAACAGAAAACCAAAATATTTCAGATAACTTTTTTTTTCTTTTTTCCCGTTATTTGGGTGCAAAATAATGACAAAAACAGAAAACCAAAATATTTTAGATAACATTTTTTTTCTTTTTTTCCCGTTATTTGGGTGCAAAATAAGGACAAAAACAGAAAACCAAAATATTTCAAATAACTGTTTTTTTATTTTTTCCCGTTATTTGGGTGCAAAATAATGACAAAAACGGAAAACCAAAATATTTCAGATAACATTTTTTGCTTTTTACCCGTTATTTGGTTGCAAAATAAGGACAAAAACTGAAAAACAAAATATTTCAAATAACTTTTTTTTTCTTTTTTCCCGTTATTTGGGTGCAAAATAAGGACAAAAACAGAAAACCAAAATTTTTCAGATAATTTTTTTTTTCTTTTTTCCCTTTATTTGGGTGCAAAATAAGGACAAAAACAGAAAACCAAAATATTTCAGATAACTTTTTTTTTCTTTTTTCCCGTTATTTGGGTGCAAAATAAGGACAAAAACAGAAAACCAAAATATTTCAAATAACTTTTTTTTTCTTTTTTACCGTTATTTAGGTGCAAAATAAGGACAAAAACAGAAAACCAAAATATTTCAAATCACTTTTTTTTCTTTTTTCCCGTTATTTGGGTGCCAAATAAGGACAAAAACAGAAAACCAAAATATTTCAGATAACTTTTTTTTTCTTTTTTCCCGTTATTTGGGTGCAAAATAAGGACAAAAACAGAAAACCAAAATATTTCAAATAACTTTTTTTTCCTTTTTTCCCGTTATTTGGGTGCAAAATAAGTACAAAAACAGAAAACCAAAATATTTCAGATAACTTTTTTTTATTTTTTCCCGTTATATGGGTGCAAAATAAGGACAAAAACAGAAAACCAAAATATTTCAAAAAAAATTTTTTTTCTTTTTCCCCGTTATTTGGGTACAAAATAAGGACAAAAACAGAAAACCAAAATATTTCAGATAACTATTTTTTTCTTTTTTCCCGTTATTTAGGTGCAAAATAAGGACAAAAACAGAAAACCAAAATATTTCAGATAACTGTTTTTTTATTTTTCCCGTTATTTGGGTGCAAAATAATGACAAAAACGGAAAACCAAAATATTTCAGATAACATTTTTTGGTTTTTTCCCGTTATTTGGGTGCAAAATAAGGACAAAACCAGAAAACCAAAATATTTCAAATAACTTTTTTTTTATTTTTTCCCGTTATTTGGGTGCAAAATAAGGACAAAAACAGAAAACCAAAATTTTTCAGATAATTTTTTTTTTCTTTTTTCCCTTTATTTGGGTGCAAAATAAGGACAAAAACAGAAAACCAAAATATTTCAGATAACTTTTTTTTTCTTTTTTCACGTTACTTTCTTTTTCTTTTTTCCCGTTATTTGGGTGCCAAATAAGGACAAAAACAGAAAACCAAAATATTTCAGATAACTTTTTTTTTCTTTTTTCCCGTTATTTGGGTGCAAAATAAGGACAAAAACAGAAAACCAAAATATTTCAAATAACTTTTTTTTTCTTTTTTCCCGTTATTTAGGTGCAAAACAAGGACAAAAACAGAAAACCAAAATATTTCAGATAACTTTTTTGTCCTTTTTTCCCGTTATTTGGGTGCAAAATAAGTACAAAAACAGAAAACCAAAATATTTCAAATAACTTTTTTTTTCTTTTTCCCCGTTATGTGGGTGCAAAATAAGGACAAAAACAGAAAACCAAAATATTTCAGATAACTTTTTTTTATATTTTCCCGTTATTTAGGTGCAAAATAAGGACAAAAACAGAAAACCAAAATATTTCAAATAACTTTTTTTTAATTTTTTCCCGTTATTTGGGTGCAAAATAAGGACAAAAACAGAAAACCAAAATATTTCAAATAACTTTTTTGTTCTTTTTTACCGTTATTTAGGTGCAAAATAAGGACAAAAACAGAAAACCAAAATATTTCAAATAACTTTTTTTTAATTTTTTCCCGTTATTTGGGTGCAAAATAACGACAAAAACAGAAAACCAAAATATTTCAGATAACTTTTTTTTTCTTTTTTCCCGTTATTTGGGTGCAAAATAAGGACAAAAACAGAAAATCAAAATATTTCAGATAACTTGTTTTTTCTTTTTTCCCGTTATTTGGGTGCAAAATAAGGATAAAAACAGAAAACCAAAATATTTCAAATAACTTTATTTTTATTTTTTCCCGTTATTTGGGTGCAAAATTAGGACAAAAACAGATATCCAAAATATTTCAGATAACTTTTTTTTGCTTTTCTCCCGTTATTTGGGTGCAAAATAAGGCCAAAAACAGAAAACCAAAATATTTCAGATAACTTTTTTTTTCTTTTTTCCCGTTATTTGGGTGCAAAATAAGGACAAAAACAGAAAACCAAAATATTTCAAATAACTTTTTTTTTATTTTTTCCCGTTATTTGGGTGCAAAATAAGGACAAAAACAGAAAACCAAAATATTTCAGATAACTTTTTTTTTCTTTTTTCCCGTTATTTGGGTTCAAAATAAGGACAAAAACAGAAAACCAAAATATTTCAAATAACTTTTTTTTAATTTTTTCCCGTTATTTGGGTGCCAAATAAGGACAAAAACAGAAAATCAAAATATTTCAGATAACTTGTTTTTTCTTTTTTCCAGTTATTTGGGTGCAAAATAAGGACAAAAACAGAAAACCAAAATATTTCAAATAACTTTATTTTTATTTTTTCCCGTTATTTGGGTGCAAAATTAGGACAAAAATAGAAAACCAAAATATTTCAGATAACTTTTTTTTTCTTTTTTCCCGTTATTTGGGTGCAAAATAAGGACAAAAACAGAAAACCAAAATATTTCAAATAACTTTTTTTTTCTTTTTTCCCGTTATTTGGGTGCAAAATAAGGACAAAAACAGAAAACCAAAATAATTCAGATAAATATTTTTTTTGCTTTTTTCCCGTTGCAAAATAAGGACAAAAACAAAAAACCAAAATATTTCAGATAACTTTTTTTTTCTTTTTTCCTGTTATTTGGGTGCAAAATAAGGACAAAAACAGAAAACCAAAATATTTGAAATAACTTTTTTTTTATTTTTTCCCGTTATTTGGGTCCAAAATAATGAGAAAAACAGAAAACCAAAATATTTCAGATAACTTTTTTTTTCTTTTTTCCCGTTATTTGGGTGCAAAATAAGGACAAAAACAGAAAACCAAAATATTTCAGATAACTTTTTTTTTCTTTTTTCCCGTTATTTGGGTTCAAAATAAGGACAAAAACAGAAAACCAAAATATTTCAAATAACTTTTTTTTAATTTTTTCCCGTTATTTGGGTGCCAAATAAGGACAAAAACAGAAAATCAAAATATTTCAGATAACTTGTTTTTTCTTTTTTCCAGTTATTTGGGTGCAAAATAAGGACAAAAACAGAAAACCAAAATATTTCAAATAACTTTATTTTTATTTTTTCCCGTTATTTGGGTGCAAAATTAGGACAAAAATAGAAAACCAAAATATTTCAGATAACTTTTTTTTTCTTTTTTCCCGTTATTTGGGTGCAAAATAAGGACAAAAACAGAAAACCAAAATATTTCAAATAACTTTTTTTTTCTTTTTTCCTGTTATTTGGGTGCAAAATAAGGACAAAAACAGAAAACCAAAATATTTGAAATAACTTTTTTTTTATTTTTTCCCGTTATTTGGGTCCAAAATAATGAGAAAAACAGAAAACCAAAATATTTCAGATAACTTTTTTTTTCTTTTTTCCCGTTATTTGGGTGCAAAAACAAAAAACCAAAATATTTCAGATAACTTTTTTTTTATTTTTTCCCGTTATTTGGGTGCAAAATAAGGCCAAAAACAGAAAGCCAAAATATTTCAGATAAATATTTTTTTTGCTTTTTTCCCGTTGCAAAATAAGGACAAAAACAAAAAACCAAAATATTTCAGATAACTTTTTTTTTCTTTTTTCCTGTTATTTGGGTGCAAAATAAGGACAAAAACAGAAAACCAAAATATTTGAAATAACTTTTTTTTTCTTTTTTCCCGTTATTTGGGTCCAAAATAATGAGAAAAACAGAAAACCAAAATATTTCAGATAACTTTTTTTTTCTTTTTTCCCGTTATTTGGGTGCAAAAACAAAAAACCAAAATATTTCAGATAACTTTTTTTTTATTTTTTCCCGTTATTTGGGTGCAAAATAAGGCCAAAAACAGAAAGCCAAAATATTTCAGATAACTTTTTTTTTATTTTTTCCCGTTATTTGGGTCCAAAATAATGAGAAAAACAGAAAACCAAAATATTTCAGATAACTTTTTTTTTCTTTTTTCCCGTTATTTGGGTGCAAAATAAGGACAAAAACAGAAAACGAAAATATTTCAAATAACTTTTTTTTTATTTTTCCCGTTATTTGGGTGCAAAATAAGGACAAAAACAGAAAATCAAAATATTTCAGATAACTTGTTTTTTTTTCCCCGTTATTTGGGTGCAAAATAAGGACAAAAACAGAAAACCAAAATATTTCAAATAACTTTATTTTAATTTTTTCCCGTAATTTGGGTGCAAAATTAGGACAAAAAGTGATATCCAAAATATTTCAGATAACGTTTTTTTTCTTTTCTCCCGTTATTTGGGTGCAAAATAAGGCCAAAAACAGAAAACCAAAATATTTCAGATAACTTTTTTTTTCTTTTTTCCCGTTATTTGGGTGCAAAATAAGGACAAAACAGAAAACCAAAATATTTCAAATAACTTTTTTTTTATTTTTTCCCGTTATTTGGGTGCAAAATAAGGCCAAAAACAGAAAGCCAAAATATTTCAGATAATTTTTTTTTCTTTTTTCCCTTTATTTGGGTGCAAAATCAGGACAAAAACAGAAAACCAAAATATTTCAGATAACTTTTTTTTTCTTTTTTCCCGTTACTTTCTTTTTCTTTTTTCCCGTTATTTAGGTGCCAAATAAGGACAAAAACAGAAAACCAAAATATTTCAAATAACTTTTTTTCTTTTTTCCCGTTATTTGGGTGCAAAATAAGGACAAAAACAGAAAACCAAAATTTTTCAGATAATTTTTTTTTTCTTTTTTCCCTTTATTTGGGTGCAAAATAAGGACAAAAACAGAAAACCAAAATATTTCAGATAACTTTTTTTAATTTTTCCCCGTTATTTGGGTGCAAAATAAGGACAAAAACAGAAAACCAAAATATTTCAGATAATTTTTTTTTCTTTTTTCCCTTTATTTGGGTGCAAAATAAGGACAAAAACAGAAAACCAAAATATTTCAGATAACTTTTTTTTTCTTTTTTCCCGTTATTTGGGTGCAAACTAAGGACAAAAACAGAAAACCAAAATATTTCAGATAACTTTTTTTTTCTTTTTTCCCGTTATTTGGGTGCAAAATAAGGACAAAAACAGAAAATCAAAATATTTCAGATAACTTGTTTTTTTTTCCCCGTTATTTGGGTGCAAAATAAGGACAAAAACAGAAAACCAAAATATTTCAAATAACTTTATTTTAATTTTTTCCCGTAATTTGGGTGCAAAATTAGGACAAAAAGTGATATCCAAAATATTTCAGATAACGTTTTTTTTCTTTTCTCCCGTTATTTGGGTGCAAAATAAGGCCAAAAACAGAAAACCAAAATATTTCAGATAACTTTTTTTTTCTTTTTTCCCGTTATTTGGTTGCAAAATAAGGACAAAAAGTGATATCCAAAATATTTCAGATAACGTTTTTTTTCTTTTCTCCCGTTATTTGGGTGCAAAATAAGGACAAAAACAGAAAACCAAAATTTTTCAGATAATTTTTTTTTTCTTTTTTCCCTTTATTTGGGTGCAAAATAAGGACAAAAACAGAAAACCAAAATATTTCAGATAACTTTTTTTAATTTTTCCCCGTTATTTGGGTGCAAAATAAGGACAAAAACAGAAAACCAAAATATTTCAGATAATTTTTTTTTTCTTTTTTCCCTTTATTTGGGTGCAAAATAAGGACAAAAACAGAAAACCAAAATATTTCAGATAACTTTTTTTTTCTTTTTTCCCGTTATTTGGGTGCAAACTAAGGACAAAAACAGAAAACCAAAATATTTCAGATAACTTTTTTTTTCTTTTTTCCCGTTATTTGGGTGCAAAATAATGACAAAAACAGAAAACCAAAATATTTTAGATAAAATTTTTTTTTTCTTTTTTTTCCCGTTATTTGGGTGCAAAATAAGGACAAAAACAGAAAACCAAAATATTTCAAATAACTGTTTTTTTATTTTTTCCCGTTATTTGGGTGCAAAATAATGACAAAAACGGAAAACCAAAATATTTCAGATAACATTTTTTGCTTTTTACCCGTTATTTGGTTGCAAAATAAGGACAAAAACTGAAAAACAAAATATTTCAAATAACTTTTTTTTTCTTTTTTCCCGTTATTTGGGTGCAAAATAAGGACAAAAACAGAAAACCAAAATTTTTCAAATAACTTTTTTTTTCTTTTTTCCCGTTATTTGGGTGCAAAATAAGGACAAAAACAGAAAACCAAAATTTTTCAGATAATTTTTTTTTTCTTTTTTCCCTTTATTTGGGTGCAAAATAAGGACAAAAACAGAAAACCAAAATATTTCAGATAACTTTTTTTTTCTTTTTTCACGTTACTTTCTTTTTCTTTTTTCCCGTTATTTGGGTGCCAAATAAGGACAAAAACAGAAAACCAAAATATTTCAGATAACTTTTTTTTTCTTTTTTCCCGTTATTTGGGTGCAAAATAAGGACAAAAACAGAAAACCAAAATATTTCAAATAACTTTTTTTTTCTTTTTTCCCGTTATTTAGGTGCAAAACAAGGACAAAAACAGAAAACCAAAATATTTCAGATAACTTTTTTGTCCTTATTTTGCAAAATAAGTACAAAAACAGAAAACCAAAATATTTCAAATAACTTTTTTTTTCTTTTTTCCCGTTATTTGGGTGCAAAATAAGGACAAAAACAGAAAACCAAAATTTTTCAGATAATTTTTTTTTTCTTTTTTCCCTTTATTTGGGTGCAAAATAAGGACAAAAACAGAAAACCAAAATATTTCAGATAACTTTTTTTAATTTTTCCCCGTTATTTGGGTGCAAAATAAGGACAAAAACAGAAAACCAAAATATTTCAGATAATTTTTTTTTCTTTTTTCCCTTTATTTGGGTGCAAAATAAGGACAAAAACAGAAAACCAAAATATTTCAGATAACTTTTTTTTTCTTTTTTCCCGTTATTTGGGTGCAAACTAAGGACAAAAACAGAAAACCAAAATATTTCAGATAACTTTTTTTTTCTTTTTTCCCGTTATTTGGGTGCAAAATAAGGACAAAAACAGAAAATCAAAATATTTCAGATAACTTGTTTTTTTTTCCCCGTTATTTGGGTGCAAAATAAGGACAAAAACAGAAAACCAAAATATTTCAAATAACTTTATTTTAATTTTTTCCCGTAATTTGGGTGCAAAATTAGGACAAAAAGTGATATCCAAAATATTTCAGATAACGTTTTTTTTCTTTTCTCCCGTTATTTGGGTGCAAAATAAGGCCAAAAACAGAAAACCAAAATATTTCAGATAACTTTTTTTTTCTTTTTTCCCGTTATTTGGTTGCAAAATAAGGACAAAAAGTGATATCCAAAATATTTCAGATAACGTTTTTTTTTCTTTTCTCCCGTTATTTGGGTGCAAAATAAGGACAAAAACAGAAAACCAAAATTTTTCAGATAATTTTTTTTTTCTTTTTTCCCTTTATTTGGGTGCAAAATAAGGACAAAAACAGAAAACCAAAATATTTCAGATAACTTTTTTTAATTTTTCCCCGTTATTTGGGTGCAAAATAAGGACAAAAACAGAAAACCAAAATATTTCAGATAATTTTTTTTTTCTTTTTTCCCTTTATTTGGGTGCAAAATAAGGACAAAAACAGAAAACCAAAATATTTCAGATAACTTTTTTTTTCTTTTTTCCCGTTATTTGGGTGCAAACTAAGGACAAAAACAGAAAACCAAAATATTTCAGATAACTTTTTTTTTCTTTTTTCCCGTTATTTGGGTGCAAAATAATGACAAAAACAGAAAACCAAAATATTTTAGATAACATTTTTTTTCTTTTTTTCCCGTTATTTGGGTGCAAAATAAGGACAAAAACAGAAAACCAAAATATTTCAAATAACTGTTTTTTTATTTTTTCCCGTTATTTGGGTGCAAAATAATGACAAAAACGGAAAACCAAAATATTTCAGATAACATTTTTTGCTTTTTTCCCGTTATTTGGTTGCAAAATAAGGACAAAAACTGAAAAACAAAATATTTCAAATAACTTTTTTTTTCTTTTTTCCCGTTATTTGGGTGCAAAATAAGGACAAAAACAGAAAACCAAAATTTTTCAGATAATTTTTTTTTTCTTTTTTCCCTTTATTTGGGTGCAAAATAAGGACAAAAACAGAAAACCAAAATATTTCAGATAACTTTTTTTTTCTTTTTTCCCGTTATTTGGGTGCAAAATAAGGACAAAAACAGAAAACCAAAATATTTCAAATAACTTTTTTTTTCTTTTTTACCGTTATTTAGGTGCAAAATAAGGACAAAAACAGAAAACCAAAATATTTCAAATCACTTTTTTTTCTTTTTTCCCGTTATTTGGGTGCCAAATAAGGACAAAAACAGAAAACCAAAATATTTCAGATAACTTTTTTTTTCTTTTTTCCCGTTATTTGGGTGCAAAATAAGGACAAAAACAGAAAACCAAAATATTTCAAATAACTTTTTTTTCCTTTTTTCCCGTTATTTGGGTGCAAAATAAGTACAAAAACAGAAAACCAAAATATTTCAGATAACTTTTTTTTATTTTTTCCCGTTATTTGGGTGCAAAATAATGACAAAAACAGAAAACCAAAATATTTCAAAAAAATTTTTTTTTCTTTTTCCCCGTTATTTGGGTACAAAATAAGGACAAAAACAGAAAACCAAAATATTTCAGATAACTTTTTTTTTCTTTTTTCCCGTTATTTAGGTGCAAAATAAGGACAAAAACAGAAAACCAAAATATTTCAGATAACTGTTTTTTTATTTTTCCCGTTATTTGGGTGCAAAATAATGACAAAAACGGAAAACCAAAATATTTCAGATAACATTTTTTGGTTTTTTCCCGTTATTTGGGTGCAAAATAAGGACAAAACCAGAAAACCAAAATATTTCAAATAACTTTTTTTTTCTTTTTTCCCGTTATTTGGGTGCAAAATAAGGACAAAAACAGAAAACCAAAATTTTTCAGATAATTTTTTTTTTCTTTTTTCCCTTTATTTGGGTGCAAAATAAGGACAAAAACAGAAAACCAAAATATTTCAGATAACTTTTTTTTTCTTTTTTCACGTTACTTTCTTTTTCTTTTTTCCCGTTATTTGGGTGCCAAATAAGGACAAAAACAGAAAACCAAAATATTTCAGATAACTTTTTTTTTCTTTTTTCCCGTTATTTGGGTGCAAAATAAGGACAAAAACAGAAAACCAAAATATTTCAAATAACTTTTTTTTTCTTTTTTCCCGTTATTTAGGTGCAAAACAAGGACAAAAACAGAAAACCAAAATATTTCAGATAACTTTTTTGTCCTTTTTTCCCGTTATTTGGGTGCAAAATAAGTACAAAAACAGAAAACCAAAATATTTCAAATAACTTTTTTTTTCTTTTTCCCCGTTATGTGGGTGCAAAATAAGGACAAAAACAGAAAACCAAAATATTTCAGATAACTTTTTTTTATATTTTCCCGTTATTTAGGTGCAAAATAAGGACAAAAACAGAAAACCAAAATATTTCAAATAACTTTTTTTTAATTTTTTCCCGTTATTTGGGTGCAAAATAAGGACAAAAACAGAAAACCAAAATATTTCAAATAACTTTTTTGTTCTTTTTTACCGTTATTTAGGTGCAAAATAAGGACAAAAACAGAAAACCAAAATATTTCAAATAACTTTTTTTTAATTTTTTCCCGTTATTTGGGTGCAAAATAACGACAAAAACAGAAAACCAAAATATTTCAGATAACTTTTTTTTTCTTTTTTCCCGTTATTTGGGTGCAAAATAAGGACAAAAACAGAAAATCAAAATATTTCAGATAACTTGTTTTTTCTTTTTTCCCGTTATTTGGGTGCAAAATAAGGATAAAAACAGAAAACCAAAATATTTCAAATAACTTTATTTTTATTTTTTCCCGTTATTTGGGTGCAAAATTAGGACAAAAACAGATATCCAAAATATTTCAGATAACTTTTTTTTGCTTTCTCCTCTCCGTTATTTGGGTGCAAAATAAGGCCAAAAACAGAAAACCAAAATATTTCAGATAACTTTTTTTTTCTTTTTTCCCGTTATTTGGGTGCAAAATAAGGACAAAAACAGAAAACCAAAATATTTCAAATAACTTTTTTTTTATTTTTTCCCGTTATTTGGGTGCAAAATAAGGACAAAAACAGAAAACCAAAATATTTCAGATAACTTTTTTTTTCTTTTTTCCCGTTATTTGGGTTCAAAATAAGGACAAAAACAGAAAACCAAAATATTTCAAATAACTTTTTTTTAATTTTTTCCCGTTATTTGGGTGCCAAATAAGGACAAAAACAGAAAATCAAAATATTTCAGATAACTTGTTTTTTCTTTTTTCCAGTTATTTGGGTGCAAAATAAGGACAAAAACAGAAAACCAAAATATTTCAAATAACTTTATTTTTATTTTTTCCCGTTATTTGGGTGCAAAATTAGGACAAAAATAGAAAACCAAAATATTTCAGATAACTTTTTTTTTCTTTTTTCCCGTTATTTGGGTGCAAAATAAGGACAAAAACAGAAAACCAAAATATTTCAAATAACTTTTTTTTTCTTTTTTCCCGTTATTTGGGTGCAAAATAAGGACAAAAACAGAAAACCAAAATATTTCAGATAACTTTTTTTTTCTTTTTTCCCGTTATTTGGGTGCAAAATAAGGACAAAAACAGAAAACCAAAATTTTTCAGATAATTTTTTTTTCTTTTTTCCCTTTATTTGGGTGCAAAATAAGGACAAAAACAGAAAACCAAAATATTTCAGATAACTTTTTTTTTCTTTTTTCCCGTTACTTTCTTTTTCTTTTTTCCCGTTATTTAGGTGCCAAATAAGGACAAAAACAGAAAACCAAAATATTTCAGATAATTTTTTTTTCTTTTTTCCCTTTATTTGGGTGCAAAATAAGGACAAAAACAGAAAACCAAAATATTTCAGATAACTTTTTTTTTCTTTTTTCCCGTTATTTGGGTGCAAACTAAGGACAAAAACAGAAAACCAAAATATTTCAGATAACTTTTTTTAATTTTTCCCCGTTATTTGGGTGCAAAATAAGGACAAAAACAGAAAACCAAAATATTTCAGATAATTTTTTTTTCTTTTTTCCCTTTATTTGGGTGCAAAATAAGGACAAAAACAGAAAACCAAAATATTTCAGATAACTTTTTTTTTCTTTTTTCCCGTTATTTGGGTGCAAACTAAGGACAAAAACAGAAAACCAAAATATTTCAGATAACTTTTTTTTTCTTTTTTCCCGTTATTTGGGTGCAAAATAAGGACAAAAACAGAAAACGAAAATATTTCAGATAACTTTTTTTTTCTTTTTTCCCGTTATTTGGGTGCAAAAACAAAAAACCAAAATATTTCAGATAACTTTTTTTTTATTTTTTCCCGTTATTTGGGTGCAAAATAAGGACAAAAACAGAAAACCAAAATATTTGAAATAACTTTTTTTTTCTTTTTTCCCGTTATTTGGGTGCAAAATAAGGACAAAAACAGAAAACCAAAATATTTCAGATAACTTTTTTTTTCTTTTTTCCCGTTATTTGGGTGCAAAAACAAAAAACCAAAATATTTCAGATAACTTTTTTTTTATTTTTTCCCGTTATTTGGGTGCAAAATAAGGCCAAAAACAGAAAGCCAAAATATTTCAGATAACTTTTTTTTTATTTTTTCCCGTTATTTGGGTCCAAAATAATGAGAAAAACAGAAAACCAAAATATTTCAGATAACTTTTTTTTTCTTTTTTCCCGTTATTTGGGTGCAAAATAAGGACAAAAACAGAAAACGAAAATATTTCAAATAACTTTTTTTTTATTTTTCCCGTTATTTGGGTGCAAAATAAGGACAAAAACAGAAAATCAAAATATTTCAGATAACTTGTTTTTTTTTCCCCGTTATTTGGGTGCAAAATAAGGACAAAAACAGAAAACCAAAATATTTCAAATAACTTTATTTTAATTTTTTCCCGTAATTTGGGTGCAAAATTAGGACAAAAAGTGATATCCAAAATATTTCAGATAACGTTTTTTTTCTTTTCTCCCGTTATTTGGGTGCAAAATAAGGCCAAAAACAGAAAACCAAAATATTTCAGATAACTTTTTTTTTCTTTTTTCCCGTTATTTGGGTGCAAAATAAGGACAAAACAGAAAACCAAAATATTTCAAATAACTTTTTTTTTATTTTTGCCCGTTATTTGGGTGCAAAATAAGGCCAAAAACAGAAAGCCAAAATATTTCAGATAATTTTTTTTTCTTTTTTCCCTTTATTTGGGTGCAAAATCAGGACAAAAACAGAAAACCAAAATATTTCAGATAACTTTTTTTTTCTTTTTTCCCGTTACTTTCTTTTTCTTTTTTCCCGTTATTTAGGTGCCAAATAAGGACAAAAACAGAAAACCAAAATATTTCAGATAACTTTTTTTTTCTTTTTTCCCGTTATTTGGGTGCAAAATAAGGACAAAAACAGAAAACCAAAATTTTTCAGATAATTTTTTTTTTCTTTTTTCCCTTTATTTGGGTGCAAAATAAGGACAAAAACAGAAAACCAAAATATTTCAGATAACTTTTTTTAATTTTTCCCCGTTATTTGGGTGCAAAATAAGGACAAAAACAGAAAACCAAAATATTTCAGATAATTTTTTTTTCTTTTTTCCCTTTATTTGGGTGAAAAATAAGGACAAAAACAGAAAACCAAAATATTTCAGATAACTTTTTTTTTCTTTTTTCCCGTTATTTGGGTGCAAACTAAGGACAAAAACAGAAAACCAAAATATTTCAGATAACTTTTTTTTTCTTTTTTCCCGTTATTTGGGTGCAAAATAAGGACAAAAACAGAAAATCAAAATATTTCAGATAACTTGTTTTTTTTTCCCCGTTATTTGGGTGCAAAATAAGGACAAAAACAGAAAACCAAAATATTTCAAATAACTTTATTTTAATTTTTTCCCGTAATTTGGGTGCAAAATTAGGACAAAAAGTGATATCCAAAATATTTCAGATAACGTTTTTTTTCTTTTCTCCCGTTATTTGGGTGCAAAATAAGGCCAAAAACAGAAAACCAAAATATTTCAGATAACTTTTTTTTTCTTTTTTCCCGTTATTTGGTTGCAAAATAAGGACAAAAAGTGATATCCAAAATATTTCAGATAACGTTTTTTTTCTTTTCTCCCGTTATTTGGGTGCAAAATAAGGACAAAAACAGAAAACCAAAATTTTTCAGATAATTTTTTTTTTCTTTTTTCCCTTTATTTGGGTGCAAAATAAGGACAAAAACAGAAAACCAAAATATTTCAGATAACTTTTTTTAATTTTTCCCCGTTATTTGGGTGCAAAATAAGGACAAAAACAGAAAACCAAAATATTTCAGATAATTTTTTTTTTCTTTTTTCCCTTTATTTGGGTGCAAAATAAGGACAAAAACAGAAAACCAAAATATTTCAGATAACTTTTTTTTTCTTTTTTCCCGTTATTTGGGTGCAAACTAAGGACAAAAACAGAAAACCAAAATATTTCAGATAACTTTTTTTTTCTTTTTTCCCGTTATTTGGGTGCAAAATAATGACAAAAACAGAAAACCAAAATATTT
>OZ010649.1:28718135-28827237 GCA_963932195.1 Empis livida | reverse complement strand
GGTGCAAAATAAGGACAAAAACAGAAAACCAAAATATTTCATATAACTTTTTTTTTCTTTTTTCCCGTTATTTAGGTGCACAATAAGGACAAAAACAAAAAACCAAAATATTTCAAATAAGTTTTTTTTTATTTTTTCCCGTAATTTGGGTGCAAAATAAGGACAAAAACAGAAAACCAAAATATTTCAGATACCTTTTTTTTCTTTTTTTCCCTCTATTTAGGTGCAAAATAAGGACAAAAACAGAAAACGAAAATATTTCAATTAACTTTTTTTTTATTTTTTCCCGTTATTTGGGTGCAAAATAAGGACAACAACAGAAAACCAAAATATTTCAGATAACTTATTTTTTCTTTTTTCCCGTTATTTGGTTGCAAAATAAGGACAAAAACAGAAAACCAAAATATTTCAAATAACTTTTTTTTTATTTTTTCCCGTAATTTGGGTGCAAAATAAGGACAAAAACAGAAAACCAAAATATTTCAGATAACTTTTTTTTTCTTTTTTCCCGTTATTTGGGTGCAAAATAAGGACAAAAACAGAAAACGAAAATATTTCAGATAACTTTTTTTTTCTTTTTTCCCGTTATTTGGGTGCAAAATAAGGACAAAAACAGAAACCAAATTATTTCAAATAACTTTTTTTTTATTTTTTCCCGTTATTTAGGTGCAAAATAAGGACAAAAACAGAAAACCAAAATATTTCAGATACCTTTTTTTTCTTTTTTTCCCGCTATTTAGGTGCAAAATAAGGACAAAAACAGAAAACGAAAATATTTCAGATAACTTTTTTTTTCTTTTTTCCCGTTATTTGGGTGCAAAATAAGGACAAAACCAGAAACCAAATTATTTCAAATAACTTTTTTTTTATTTTTTCCCGTTATTTGGGTGCAAAATAAGGACAAAAACAGAAAACCAAAATATTTCAAATAACTTTTTTTTTTATTTTTCTCCGTTATTTGGGTGCAAAATAAGGACAAAAACAGAAAACCAAATTATTTCAAATAACTTTTTTCTTATTTTTTCCCGTAATTTGGGTGCAAAAAAAGGACAAAAACAGAAAACGAAAATATTTCAGATAACTTTTTTTTTCTTTTTTCCCGTTATTTGGGTGCAAAATAAGGACAAAAACAGAAACCAAATTATTTCAAATAACTTTTTTTTTATTTTTTCCCGTTATTTAGGTGCAAAATAAGGACAAAAACAGAAAACCAAAATATTTCAGATACCTTTTTTTTCTTTTTTTCCCGTTATTTGGGTGCAAAATAAGGACAAAAACAGAAAACGAAAATATTTCAGATAACTTTTTTTTTCTTTTTTCCCGTTATTTGGGTGCAAAATAAGGACAAAAACAGAAACCAAATTATTTCAAATAAATTTTTTTTTAATTTTTTGCCGTTATTTAGGTGCAAAATAAGGACAAAAACAGAAAACCAAAATATTTCAGATACCTTTTTTTCTTTTTTTCCCGCTATTTAGGTGCAAAATAAGGACAAAAACAGAAAACCAAAATATTTCATATAACTTTTTTTTTCTTTTTTCCCGTTATTTAGGTGCAAAATAAGGACAAAAACAAAAAACCAAAATATTTCAAATAACTTTTTTTTTATTTTTTCCCGTTATTTAGGTGCAAAATAAGAACAAAAACAGAAAACCAAAATATTTCAGATACCTTTTTTTCTTTTTTTCCCGCTATTTAGGTGCAAAATAAGGACAAAAACAGAAAACGAAAATATTTCAATTAACTTTTTTTTTATTTTTTCCCGTAATTTGGGTGCAAAATAAGGACAAAAACAGAAAACCAAAATATTTCAGATAACTTTTTTTTTCTTTTTTCCCGTTATTTGGGTGCAAAATAAGGACAAAAACAGAAAACCAAAATATTTCATCTAACTTTTTTTTTCTTTTTTCCCGTTATTTAGGTGCAAAATAAGGACAAAAACAGAAAACCAAAATATTTCAGATACCTTTTTTTTCTTTTTTTCCCGCTATTTAGGTGCAAAATAAGGACAAAAACAGAAAACGAAAATATTTCAGATAACTTTTTTTTTCTTTTTTCCCGTTATTTGGGTGCAAAATAAGGACAAAAACAGAAACCAAATTATTTCAAATAACTTTTTTTTTGTTTTTTCCCGTTATTTAGGTGCAAAATAAGGACAAAAACAGAAAACCAAAATATTTCAGATACCTTTTTTTTCTTTTTTTCCCGCTATTTAGGTGCAAAATAAGGACAAAAACAGAAAACGAAAATATTTCAGATAACTTTTTTTTTTCTTTTTTCCCGTTATTTGGGTGCAAAATAAGGACAAAAACAGAAACCAAATTATTTCAAATAACTTTTTTGTAATTTTCTCCCGTTATTTGGGTGCAAAATAAGGACAAAAACAGAAAACCAAAATATTTCAAATAACTTTTTTTTTTATTTTTCTCCGTTATTTGGGTGCAAAATAAGGACAAAAACAGAAAACCAAATTATTTCAAATAACTTTTTTTTTATTTTTTCCCGTTATTTGGGTGCAAAATAAGGACAAAAACAGAAAACCAAAATATTTCAGATACCTTTTTTTTCTTTTTTTCCCGCTATTTAGGTGCAAAATACGGACAAAAACAGAAAACGAAAATATTTCAGATAACTTTTTTTTTCTTTTTTCCCGTTATTTGGTTGCAAAATAAGGACAAAACCAGAAACCAAATTATTTCAAATAACTTTTTGTTTATTTTTTCCCGTTATTTGGGTGCAAAATAAGGACAAAAACAGAAAACCAAAATATTTCAGATACCTTTTTTTTCTTTTTTTCCCGTTATTTGGGTGCAAAATAAGGACAAAAACAGAAAACGAAAATATTTCAGATAACTTTTTTTTTCTTTTTTCCCGTTATTTGGGTGCAAAATAAGGACAAAAACAGAAACCAAATTATTTCAAATAAATTTTTTTTTAATTTTTTGCCGTTATTTAGGTGCAAAATAAGGACAAAAACAGAAAACCAAAATATTTCAGATACCTTTTTTCTTTTTTTCCCGCTATTTAGGTGCAAAATAAGGACAAAAACAGAAAACGAAAATATTTCAGATAACTTTTTTTTTCTTTTTTCCCGTTATTTGGGTGCAAAATAAGGACAAAAACAGAAACCAAATTATTTCAAATAACTTTTTTTTATTTTTTCCCGTTATTTGGGTGCAAAATAAGGACAAAAACAGAAAACCAAAATATTTCAGATACCTTTTTTTTCTTTTTTTCCCGTTATTTGGGTGCAAAATAAGGACAAAAACAGAAAACGAAAATATTTCAGATAACTTTTTTTTTCTTTTTTCCCGTTATTTGGGTGCAAAATAAGGACAAAAACAGAAACCAAATTATTTCAAATAAATTTTTTTTTAATTTTTTGCCGTTATTTAGGTGCAAAATAAGGACAAAAACAGAAAACCAAAATATTTCAGATACCTTTTTTTCTTTTTTTCCCGCTATTTAGGTGCAAAATAAGGACAAAAACAGAAAACGAAAATATTTCAGATAACTTTTTTTTTCTTTTTTCCCGTTATTTGGGTGCAAAATAAGGACAAAAACAGAAACCAAATTATTTCAAATAACTTTTTTTTTATTTTTTCCCGTTATTTGGGTGCAAAATAAGGACAAAAACAGAAAACCAAAATATTTCAAATAACTTTTTTTTTTATTTTTCTCCGTTATTTGGGTGCAAAATAAGGACAAAAACAGAAAACGAAAATATTTCAAATAACTTTTTTTTTATTTTTTCCCGTAATTTGGGTGCAAAATAAGGACAAAACCAGAAAACCAAAATATTTCAGATAACTTTTTTTTTCTTTTTTCCTGTTATTTGGGTGCAAAATAAGGACAAAAACAGAAAACCAAAATATTTCATATAACTTTTTTTTTCTTTTTTCCCGTTATTTAGGTGCAAAATAAGGACAAAAACAAAAAACCAAAATATTTCAAATAACTTTTTTTTTATTTTTTCCCGTAATTTGGGTTCAAAATAAGGACAAAAACAGAAAACCAAAATATTTCAGATAACTTTTTTTTTCTTTTTTCCCGGTATTTGGGTGCAAAATAAGGACAAAAACAGAAAACCAAAATATTTCATATAACTTTTTTTTTCTTTTTTCCCGTTATTTAGGTGCAAAATAAGGACAAAAACAGAAAACCAAAATATTTCAGATACCTTTTTTTCTTTTTTTCCCGCTATTTAGGTGCAAAATAAGGACAAAAACAGAAAACGAAAATATTTCAATTAACTTTTTTTTTATTTTTTCCCGTAATTTGGGTGCAAAATAAGGACAAAAACAGAAAACCAAAATATTTCAGATAACTTTTTTTTTCTTTTTTCCCGTTATTTGGGTGCAAAATAAGGACAAAAACAGAAAACCAAAATATTTCATCTAACTTTTTTTTTCTTTTTTCCCGTTATTTAGGTGCAAAATAAGGACAAAAACAGAAAACCAAAATATTTCAGATACCTTTTTTTTCTTTTTTTCCCGCTATTTAGGTGCAAAATAAGGACAAAAACAGAAAACGAAAATATTTCAGATAACTTTTTTTTTCTTTTTTCCCGTTATTTGGGTGCAAAATAAGGACAAAAACAGAAACCAAATTATTTCAAATAACTTTTTTTTTGTTTTTTCCCGTTATTTAGGTGCAAAATAAGGACAAAAACAGAAAACCAAAATATTTCAGATACCTTTTTTTTCTTTTTTTCCCGCTATTTAGGTGCAAAATAAGGACAAAAACAGAAAACGAAAATATTTCAGATAACTTTTTTTTTTCTTTTTTCCCGTTATTTGGGTGCAAAATAAGGACAAAAACAGAAACCAAATTATTTCAAATAACTTTTTTGTAATTTTCTCCCGTTATTTGGGTGCAAAATAAGGACAAAAACAGAAAACCAAAATATTTCAAATAACTTTTTTTTTTATTTTTCTCCGTTATTTGGGTGCAAAATAAGGACAAAAACAGAAAACCAAATTATTTCAAATAACTTTTTTTTTATTTTTTCCCGTTATTTGGGTGCAAAATAAGGACAAAAACAGAAAACCAAAATATTTCAGATACCTTTTTTTTCTTTTTTTCCCGCTATTTAGGTGCAAAATACGGACAAAAACAGAAAACGAAAATATTTCAGATAACTTTTTTTTTCTTTTTTCCCGTTATTTGGTTGCAAAATAAGGACAAAACCAGAAACCAAATTATTTCAAATAACTTTTTGTTTATTTTTTCCCGTTATTTGGGTGCAAAATAAGGACAAAAACAGAAAACCAAAATATTTCAAATAACTTTTTTTTTTATTTTTCTCCGTTATTTGGGTGCAAAATAAGGACAAAAACAGAAAACGAAAATATTTCAAATAACTTTTTTTTTATTTTTTCCCGTAATTTGGGTGCAAAATAAGGACAAAACCAGAAAACCAAAATATTTCAGATAACTTTTTTTTTCTTTTTTCCTGTTATTTGGGTGCAAAATAAGGACAAAAACAGAAAACCAAAATATTTCATATAACTTTTTTTTTCTTTTTTCCCGTTATTTAGGTGCAAAATAAGGACAAAAACAAAAAACCAAAATATTTCAAATAACTTTTTTTTTATTTTTTCCCGTAATTTGGGTGCACAATAAGGACAAAAACAGAAAACCAAAATATTTCAGATAACTTTTTTTTTCTTTTTTCCCGGTATTTGGGTGCAAAATAAGGACAAAAACAGAAAACCAAAATATTTCATATAACTTTTTTTTTCTTTTTTCCCGTTATTTAGGTGCAAAATAAGGACAAAAACAGAAAACCAAAATATTTCAGATACCTTTTTTTCTTTTTTTGCCGCTATTTAGGTGCAAAATAAGGACAAAAACAGAAAACGAAAATATTTCAATTAACTTTTTTTTTATTTTTTCCCGTAATTTGGGTGCAAAATAAGGACAAAAACAGAAAACCAAAATATTTCAGATAACTTTTTTTTTCTTTTTTCCCGTTATTTGGGTGCAAAATAAGGACAAAAACAGAAAACCAAAATATTTCATCTAACTTTTTTTTTCTTTTTTCCCGTTATTTAGGTGCAAAATAAGGACAAAAACAGAAAACCAAAATATTTCAGATACCTTTTTTTTCTTTTTTTCCCGCTATTTAGGTGCAAAATAAGGACAAAAACAGAAAACGAAAATATTTCAGATAACTTTTTTTTTCTTTTTTCCCGTTATTTGGGTGCAAAATAAGGACAAAAACAGAAACCAAATTATTTCAAATAACTTTTTTTTTGTTTTTTCCCGTTATTTAGGTGCAAAATAAGGACAAAAACAGAAAACCAAAATATTTCAGATACCTTTTTTTTCTTTTTTTCCCGCTATTTAGGTGCAAAATAAGGACAAAAACAGAAAACGAAAATATTTCAGATAACTTTTTTTTTTCTTTTTTCCCGTTATTTGGGTGCAAAATAAGGACAAAAACAGAAACCAAATTATTTCAAATAACTTTTTTTTAATTTTCTCCCGTTATTTGGGTGCAAAATAAGGACAAAAACAGAAAACCAAAATATTTCAAATAACTTTTTTTTTTATTTTTCTCCGTTATTTGGGTGCAAAATAAGGACACAAACAGAAAACCAAATTATTTCAAATAACTTTTTTTTTATTTTTTCCCGTTATTTGGGTGCAAAATAAGGACAAAAACAGAAAACCAAAATATTTCAAATAACTTTTTTTTTTATTTTTCTCCGTTATTTGGGTGCAAAATAAGGACAAAAACAGAAAACCAAATTATTTCAAATAACTTTTTTTTTATTTTTTCCCGTAATTTGGGTGCAAAAAAAGGACAAAAACAGAAAACGAAAATATTTCAGATAACTTTTTTTTTCTTTTTTCCCGTTATTTGGGTGCAAAATAAGGACAAAAACAGAAACCAAATTATTTCAAATAACTTTTTTTTTATTTTTTCCCGTTATTTAGGTGCAAAATAAGGACAAAAACAGAAAACCAAAATATTTCAGATACCTTTTTTTTCTTTTTTTCCCGTTATTTGGGTGCAAAATAAGGACAAAAACAGAAAACGAAAATATTTCAGATAACTTTTTTTTTCTTTTTTCCCGTTATTTGGGTGCAAAATAAGGACAAAAACAGAAACCAAATTATTTCAAATAAATTTTTTTTAAATTTTTTCCCGTTATTTAGGTGCAAAATAAGGACAAAAACAGAAAACCAAAATATTTCAGATACCTTTTTTTCTTTTTTTCCCGCTATTTAGGTGCAAAATAAGGACAAAAACAGAAAACGAAAATATTTCAGATAACTTTTTTTTTCTTTTTTCCCGTTATTTGGGTGCAAAATAAGGACAAAAACAGAAACCAAATTATTTCAAATAACTTTTTTTTTATTTTTTCCCGTTATTTGGGTGCAAAATAAGGACAAAAACAGAAAACCAAAATATTTCAAATAACTTTTTTTTTTATTTTTCTCCGTTATTTGGGTGCAAAATAAGGACAAAAACAGAAAACGAAAATATTTCAAATAACTTTTTTTTTATTTTTTCCCGTAATTTGGGTGCAAAATAAGGACAAAACCAGAAAACCAAAATATTTCAGATAACTTTTTTTTTCTTTTTTCCTGTTATTTGGGTGCAAAATAAGGACAAAAACAGAAAACCAAAATATTTCATATAACTTTTTTTTTCTTTTTTCCCGTTATTTAGGTGCAAAATAAGGACAAAAACAAAAAACCAAAATATTTCAAATAACTTTTTTTTTATTTTTTCCCGTAATTTGGGTGCAAAATAAGGACAAAAACAGAAAACCAAAATATTTCAGATAACTTTTTTTTTCTTTTTTCCCGGTATTTGGGTGCAAAATAAGGACAAAAACAGAAAACCAAAATATTTCATATAACTTTTTTTTTCTTTTTTCCCGTTATTTATGTGCAAAATACGGACAAAAACAGAAAACCAAAATATTTCAGATACCTTTTTTTTCTTTTTTTCCCGCTATTTAGGTGCAAAATAAGGACAAAAACAGAAAACGAAAATATTTCAATTAACTTTTTTTTTATTTTTTCCCGTAATTTGGGTGCAAAATAAGGACAAAAACAGAAAACCAAAATATTTCAGATAACTTTTTTTTTCTTTTTTCCCGTTATTTGGGTGCAAAATAAGGACAAAAACAGAAAACCAAAATATTTCATCTAACTTTTTTTTTCTTTTTTCCCGTTATTTAGGTGCAAAATAAGGACAAAAACAGAAAACCAAAATATTTCAGATACCTTTTTTTTCTTTTTTTCCCGCTATTTAGGTGCAAAATAAGGACAAAAACAGAAAACGAAAATATTTCAGATAACTTTTTTTTCTTTTTTCCCGTTATTTGGGTGCAAAATAAGGACAAAAACAGAAACCAAATTATTTCAAATAACTTTTTTTTTGTTTTTTCCCGTTATTTAGGTGCAAAATAAGGACAAAAACAGAAAACCAAAATATTTCAGATACCTTTTTTTTCTTTTTTTCCCGCTATTTAGGTGCAAAATAAGGACAAAACAGAAAACGAAAATATTTCAGATAACTTTTTTTTTTCTTTTTTCCCGTTATTTGGGTGCAAAATAAGGACAAAAACAGAAACCAAATTATTTCAAATAACTTTTTTTTAATTTTCTCCCGTTATTTGGGTGCAAAATAAGGACAAAAACAGAAAACCAAAATATTTCAAATAACTTTTTTTTTTATTTTTCTCCGTTATTTGGGTGCAAAATAAGGACAAAAACAGAAAACCAAATTATTTCAAATAACTTTTTTTTTATTTTTCCCGTTATTTGGGTGCAAAATAAGGACAAAAACAGAAAACCAAAATATTTCAGATACCTTTTTTTTCTTTTTTTCCCGCTATTTAGGTGCAAAATAAGGACAAAAACAGAAAACGAAAATATTTCAAATAACTTTTTTTTTTATTTTTTCCCGTAATTTGGGTGCAAAATAAGGACAAAAACAGAAAACCAAAATATTTCAGATAACTTCTTTTTTCTTTTTTCCCGTTATTTGGGTGCAAAATAAGGACAAAAACAGAAAACCAAAATATTTCATATAACTTTTTTTTTCTTTTTTCCCGTTATTTAGTGGCAAAATAAGGACAAAAACAGAAAACCAAAATATTTCAGATACCTTTTTTTTCTTTTTTTCACGCTATTTAGGTGCAAAATAAGGACAAAAACAGAAAACGAAAATATTTCAGATAACTTTTTTTTTCCATTTTCCCGTTATTTGGGTGCAAAATAAGGACAAAAACAGAAACCAAATTATTTCAAATAACTTTTTTTTTATTTTTCTCGTTATTTAGGTGCAAAATAAGGACAAAAACAGAAAACCAAAATATTTCAGATACCTTTTTTTTTTTTTTCCCGCTATTTAGGTGCAAAATAAGGACAAAATATTTCAAATAACTTTTTTTTTCTTTTTTCCCGTTATTTGGGTGCAAAATAAGGACAAAAACTGAAACCAAATTATTTCAAATAACTTTTTTTTTATTTTTTCCCGTTATTTGGGTGCAAAATAAGGACAAAAACAGAAAACCAAAATATTTCAAATAACTTTTTTTTTTATTTTTCTCCGTTATTTGGGTGCAAAATAAAGACAAAAACAGAAAACCAAATTATTTCAAATAACTTTTTTTTTATTTTTTCCCGTTATTTGGGTGCAAAATAAGGACAAAAACAGAAAACCAAATATTTCAAATAACTTTTTTTTTTATTTTTTCCCGTTATTTGGGTGCAAGATAAGGACAAAAACAGAAAACCAAATATTTCAAATAACTTTTTTTTAATTTTTTCCTGTTATTTGGGTGCAAAATAAGGACGAAAACAGAAAACCAAAATATTTCAAATAACTTTTTTTTTATTTTTTCCCGCAAAATAAGGACAAAAACAGAAACCAAATTATTTCAAATAACTTTTTTTTTATTTTTTCCCGTTATTTAGGTGCAAAATAAGGACAAAAACAGAAAACCAAAATATTTCAGATACCTTTTTTTTCTTTTTTTCCTGCTATTTAGGTGCAAAATAAGGACAAAAACAGAAAACGAAAATATTTCAGATAACTTTTTTTTTCTTTTTTCCCGTTATTTGGGTGCAAAATAAGGACAAAACCAGAAACCAAATTATTTCAAATAACTTTTTTTTTATTTTTTCCCGTTATTTGGGTGCAAAATAAGGACAAAAACAGAAAACCAAAATATTTCAAATAACTTTTTTTTTTATTTTTCTCCGTTATTTGGGTGCAAAATAAGGACAAAAACAGAAAACAAAATTATTTCAAATAACTTTTTTTTTATTTTTTCCCGTAATTTGGGTGCAAAAAAAGGACAAAAACAGAAAACGAAAATATTTCAGATAACTTTTTTTTTCTTTTTTCCCGTTATTTGGGTGCAAAATAAGGACAAAAACAGAAACCAAATTATTTCAAATAACTTTTTTTTTATTTTTTCCTGTTATTTAGGTGCAAAATAAGGACAAAAATAGAAAACCAAAATATTTCAGATACCTTTTTTTTCTTTTTTTCCCGTTATTTGGGTGCAAAATAAGGACAAAAACAGAAAACGAAAATATTTCAGATAACTTTTTTTTTCTTTTTTCCCGTTATTTGGGTGCAAAATAAGGACAAAAACAGAAACCAAATTATTTCAAATAAATTTTTTTTTAATTTTTTCCCGTTATTTAGGTGCAAAATAAGGACAAAAACAGAAAACCAAAATATTTCAGATACCTTTTTTTCTTTTTTTCCCGCTATTTAGGTGCAAAATAAGGACAAAAACAGAAAACGAAAATATTTCAGATAACTTTTTTTTTCTTTTTTCCCGTTATTTGGGTGCAAAATAAGGACAAAAACAGAAACCAAATTATTTCAAATAACTTTTTTTTTATTTTTTCCCGTTATTTGGGTGCAAAATAAGGACAAAAACAGAAAACCAAAATATTTCAAATAACTTTTTTTTTTATTTTTCTCCGTTATTTGGGTGCAAAATAAGGACAAAAACAGAAAACGAAAATATTTCAAATAACTTTTTTTTTATTTTTTCCCGTAATTTGGGTGCAAAATAAGGACAAAACCAGAAAACCAAAATATTTCAGATAACTTTTTTTTTCTTTTTTCCTGTTATTTGGGTGCAAAATAAGGACAAAAACAGAAAACCAAAATATTTCATATAACTTTTTTTTTCTTTTTTCCCGTTATTTAGGTGCAAAATAAGGACAAAAACAAAAAACCAAAATATTTCAAATAACTTTTTTTTTATTTTTTCCCGTAATTTGGGTGCAAAATAAGGACAAAAACAGAAAACCAAAATATTTCAGATAACTTTTTTTTTCTTTTTTCCCGGTATTTGGGTGCAAAATAAGGACAAAAACAGAAAACCAAAATATTTCATATAACTTTTTTTTTCTTTTTTCCCGTTATTTAGGTGCAAAATAAGGACAAAAACAGAAAACCAAAATATTTCAGATACCTTTTTTTTCTTTTTTTCCCGCTATTTAGGTGCAAAATAAGGACAAAAACAGAAAACGAAAATATTTCAGATAACTTTTTTTTTATCTTTTCCCGTAATTTGGGTGCAAAATAAGGACAAAAACAGAAAACCAAAATATTTCAGATAACTTTTTTTTTCTTTTTTCCCGGTATTTGGGTGCAAAATAAGGACAAAAACAGAAAACCAAAATATTTCAAATAACTTTTTTTTTTATTTTTCTCCGTTATTTGGGTGCAAAATAAGGACAAAAACAGAAAACGAAAATATTTCAAATAACTTTTTTTTTATTTTTTCCCGTAATTTGGGTGCAAAATAAGGACAAAACCAAAATATTTCAGATAACTTTTTTTTTCTTTTTTCCTGTTATTTGGGTGCAAAATAAGGACAAAAACAGAAAACCAAAATATTTCATATAACTTTTTTTTTCTTTTTTCCCGTTATTTAGGTGCAAAATAAGGACAAAAACAAAAAACCAAAATATTTCAAATAACTTTTTTTTTATTTTTTCCCGTAATTTGGGTGCAAAATAAGGACAAAAACAGAAACCAAATTATTTCAAATAACTTTTTTTTTATTTTTTCCCGTTATTTGGGTGCAAAATAAGGACAAAAACAGAAAACCAAAATATTTCAAATAACTTTTTTTTTTATTTTTCTCCGTTATTTGGGTGCAAAATAAGGACAAAAACAGAAAACGAAAATATTTCAAATAACTTTTTTTTTATTTTTTCCCGTAATTTGGGTGCAAAATAAGGACAAAACCAGAAAACCAAAATATTTCAGACACCTTTTTTTTCTTTTTTTCCCGTTATTTGGGTGCAAAATAAGGACAAAAACAGAAAACGAAAATATTTCAGATAACTTTTTTTTTCTTTTTTCCCGTTATTTGGGTGCAAAATAAGGACAAAAACAGAAACCAAATTATTTCAAATAAATTTTTTTTTAATTTTTTCCCGTTATTTAGGTGCAAAATAAGGACAAAAACAGAAAACCAAAATATTTCAGATACCTTTTTTTCTTTTTTTCCCGCTATTTAGGTGCAAAATAAGGACAAAAACAGAAAACGAAAATATTTCAGATAACTTTTTTTTTCTTTTTTCCCGTTATTTGGGTGCAAAATAAGGACAAAAACAGAAACCAAATTATTTCAAATAACTTTTTTTTTATTTTTTCCCGTTATTTGGGTGCAAAATAAGGACAAAAACAGAAAACCAAAATATTTCAAATAACTTTTTTTTTTATTTTTCTCCGTTATTTGGGTGCAAAATAAGGACAAAAACAGAAAACGAAAATATTTCAAATAACTTTTTTTTTATTTTTTCCCGTAATTTGGGTGCAAAATAAGGACAAAACCAGAAAACCAAAATATTTCAGATAACTTTTTTTTTCTTTTTTCCTGTTATTTGGGTGCAAAATAAGGACAAAAACAGAAAACCAAAATATTTCATATAACTTTTTTTTTCTTTTTTCCCGTTATTTAGGTGCAAAATAAGGACAAAAACAAAAAACCAAAATATTTCAAATAACTTTTTTTTTATTTTTTCCCGTAATTTGGGTGCAAAATAAGGACAAAAACAGAAAACCAAAATATTTCAGATAACTTTTTTTTTCTTTTTTCCCGGTATTTGGGTGCAAAATAAGGACAAAAACAGAAAACCAAAATATTTCATATAACTTTTTTTTTCTTTTTTCCCGTTATTTAGGTGCAAAATAAGGACAAAAACAGAAAACCAAAATATTTCAGATACCTTTTTTTTTCTTTTTTTCCCGCTATTTAGGTGCAAAATAAGGACAAAAACAGAAAACGAAAATATTTCAGATAACTTTTTTTTTATTTTTTCCCGTAATTTGGGTGCAAAATAAGGACAAAAACAGAAAACCAAAATATTTCAGATAACTTTTTTTTTCTTTTTTCCCGGTATTTGGGTGCAAAATAAGGACAAAAACAGAAAACCAAAATATTTCAAATAACTTTTTTTTTTATTTTTCTCCGTTATTTGGGTGCAAAATAAGGACAAAAACAGAAAACGAAAATATTTCAAATAACTTTTTTTTTATTTTTTCCCGTAATTTGGGTGCAAAATAAGGACAAAACCAGAAAACCAAAATATTTCAGATAACTTTTTTTTTCTTTTTTCCTGTTATTTGGGTGCAAAATAAGGACAAAAACAGAAAACCAAAATATTTCATATAACTTTTTTTTTCTTTTTTCCCGTTATTTAGGTGCAAAATAAGGACAAAAACAAAAAACCAAAATATTTCAAATAACTTTTTTTTTATTTTTTCCCGTAATTTGGGTGCAAAATAAGGACAAAAACAGAAACCAAATTATTTCAAATAACTTTTTTTTTATTTTTTCCCGTTATTTGGGTGCAAAATAAGGACAAAAACAGAAAACCAAAATATTTCAAATAACTTTTTTTTTTATTTTTCTCCGTTATTTGGGTGCAAAATAAGGACAAAAACAGAAAACGAAAATATTGCAAATAACTTTTTTTTTATTTTTTCCCGTAATTTGGGTGCAAAATAAGGAAAAAACCAGAAAACCAAAATATTTCAGATAACTTTTTTTTTCTTTTTTCCTGTTATTTGGGTGCAAAATAAGGACAAAAACAGAAAACCAAAATATTTCATATAACTTTTTTTTTCTTTTTTCCCGTTATTTAGGTGCAAAATAAGGACAAAAACAAAAAACCAAAATATTTCAAATAACTTTTTTTTTATTTTTTCCCGTAATTTGGGTGCAAAATAAGGACAAAAACAGAAAACCAAAATATTTCAGATAACTTTTTTTTTCTTTTTTCCCGGTATTTGGGTGCAAAATAAGGACAAAAACAGAAAACCAAAATATTTCAAATAACTTTTTTTTTTATTTTTCTCCGTTATTTGGGTGCAAAATAAGGACAAAAACAGAAAACAAAATTATTTCAAATAACTTTTTTTTTATTTTTTCCCGTAATTTGGGTGCAAAAAAAGGACAAAAACAGAAAACGAAAATATTTCAGATAACTTTTTTTTTCTTTTTTCCCGTTATTTGGGTGCAAAATAAGGACAAAAACAGAAACCAAATTATTTCAAATAACTTTTTTTTTATTTTTTCCCGTTATTTGGGTGCAAAATAAGGACAAAAACAGAAAACCAAAATATTTCAAATAACTTTTTTTTTTATTTTTCTCCGTTATTTGGGTGCAAAATAAGGACAAAAACAGAAAACGAAAATATTTCAATTAACTTTTTTTTTATTTTTTCCCGTAATTTGGGTGCAAAATAAGGACAAAAACAGAAAACCAAAATATTTCAGATAACTTTTTTTTTCTTTTTTCCCGTTATTTGGGTGCAAAATAAGGACAAAAACAGAAAACCAAAATATTTCATCTAACTTTTTTTTTCTTTTTTCCCGTTATTTAGGTGCAAAATAAGGACAAAAACAGAAAACCAAAATATTTCAGATACCTTTTTTTTCTTTTTTTCCCGCTATTTAGGTGCAAAATAAGGACAAAAACAGAAAACGAAAATATTTCAGATAACTTTTTTTTTCTTTTTTGCCGTTATTTGGGTGCAAAATAAGGACAAAAACAGAAACCAAATTATTTCAAATAACTTTTTTTTTGTTTTTTCCCGTTATTTAGGTGCAAAATAAGGACAAAAACAGAAAACCAAAATATTTCAGATACCTTTTTTTTCTTTTTTTCCCGCTATTTAGGTGCAAAATAAGGACAAAAACAGAAAACGAAAATATTTCAGATAACTTTTTTTTTTCTTTTTTCCCGTTATTTGGGTGCAAAATAAGGACAAAAACATAAACCAAATTATTTCAAATAACTTTTTTTTAATTTTCTCCCGTTATTTGGGTGCAAAATAAGGACAAAAACAGAAAACCAAAATATTTCAAATAACTTTTTTTTTTATTTTTCTCCGTTATTTGGGTGCAAAATAAGGACAAAAACAGAAAACCAAATTATTTCAAATAACTTTTTTTTTATTTTTTCCGGTTATTTGGGTGCAAAATAAGGACAAAAACAGAAAACCAAAATATTTCAGATACCTTTTTTTTCTTTTTTTCCCGCTATTTAGGTGCAAAATAAGGACAAAAACAGAAAACGAAAATATTTCAAATAACTTTTTTTTTTATTTTTTCCCGTAATTTGGGTGCAAAATAAGGACAAAAACAGAAAACCAAAATATTTCAGATAACTTCTTTTTTCTTTTTTCCCGTTATTTGGGTGCAAAATAAGGACAAAAACAGAAAACCAAAATATTTCATATAACTTTTTTTTTCTTTTTTCCCGTTATTTAGGTGCAAAATAAGGACAAAAACAGAAAACCAAAATATTTCAGATACCTTTTTTTTCTTTTTTTCACGCTATTTAGGTGCAAAATAAGGACAAAAACAGAAAACGAAAATATTTCAGATAACTTTTTTTTTCCATTTTCCCGTTATTTGGGTGCAAAATAAGGACAAAAACAGAAACCAAAATATTTCAAATAACTTTTTTTTTATTTTTCCCGTTATTTAGGTGCAAAATAAGGACAAAAACAGAAAACCAAAATATTTCAGATACCTTTTTTTTCTTTTTTTCCCGCTATTTAGGTGCAAAATAAGGACAAAAACAGAAAACGAAAATATTTCAGATAACTTTTTTTTTCTTTTTTCCCGTTATTTGGGTGCAAAATAAGGACAAAAACTGAAACCAAATTATTTCAAATAACTTTTTTTTTATTTTTTCCCGTTATTTGGGTGCAAAATAAGGACAAAAACAGAAAACCAAAATATTTCAAATAACTTTTTTTTTTATTTTTCTCCGTTATTTGGGTGCAAAATAAAGACAAAAACAGAAAACCAAATTATTTCAAATAACTTTTTTTTTATTTTTTCCCGTTATTTGGGTGCAAAATAAGGACAAAAACAGAAAACCAAATATTTCAAATAACTTTTTTTTAATTTTTTCCTGTTATTTGGGTGCAAAATAAGGACGAAAACAGAAAACCAAAATATTTCAAATAACTTTTTTTTTCTCTTTTCCCGTTATTTGGGTGCAAAATAAGGACAAAAACAGAAAACCAAAATATTTCAAATAACTTTTTTTTTTATTCTTCTCCGTTATTTGGGTGCAAAATAAAGACAAAAACAGAAAACCAAATTATTTCAAATAACTTTTTTTTTATTTTTTCCTGTTATTTGGGTGCAAAATAAGGACAATAACAGAAAACCAAATATTTCAAATAACTTTTTTTTAATTTTTTCCTGTTATTTGGGTGCAAAATAAGGACAAAAACAGAAAACCAAAATATTTCAAATAACTTTTTTTTTTCTCTTTTCCCGTTATTTGGGTGCAAAATAAGGACAAAAACAGAAAACCAAAATATTTCAGATAACTTTTTTTTTCTTTTTTCCCGTTATTTGGGTGCAAAATAAGGACAAAAACAGAAACCAAATTATTTCAAATAACTTTTTTTTTATTTTTTCCCGTTATTTGGGTGCAAAATAAGGACAAAAACAGAAAACCAAAATATTTCAAATAACTTTTTTTTTTTTATTTTTCTCCGTTATTTGGGTGCAAAATAAAGACAAAAACAGAAAACCAAATTATTTCAAATAACTTTTTTTTTATTTTTTCCCGTTATTTGGGTGCAAAATAAGGACAAAAACAGAAAACCAAATATTTCAAATAACTTTTTTTAAATTTTTTCCTGTTATTTGGGTGCAAAATAAGGACAAAAACAGAAAACCAAAATATTTCAAATAACTTTTTTTTTCTCTTTTCCCGTTATTTGGGTGCAAAATAAGGACAAAAACAGAAAACCAAAATATTTCAAATAACTTTTTTTTTATTTTTCTCCGTTATTTGGGTGCAAAATAAGGACAAAAACAGAAAACCAAAATATTTCAGATACCTTTTTTTTCTTTTTTCCCCTTTATTTGGGTGCAAAATAAGGACAACAGAAAACCAAAATATTTCAAATAACTTTTTTTTTCTTTTATCCCATTATTAATAAGGACAAAAAGAGAAAACCAAAATATTTCAAATAACTTTTTTTTCTTTTATCCCGTTATTTGGGTGCAAAATAAGGATAAAAACAGAAAACCAAAATATTTCAGATAAATTTTTTTTTATTTTTTCCCGTTGTTAGGGTGCAAAATATGGACAAAAACAGAAAACCAAAATATTTCAGATAACTTTTTTTTTGTTTTTTTCCCGTTATTTGGGAGCAAAATAAGGACAAAAAAAGAAAACCAAAATATTTCATATAACTTATTTGTTCTCTTTTCCCGTTATTTAGGTGCAAAATAAGGACAAAAACAGAAAACCAAAATATTTCAAATAACTTTTTTTTTATTTTTTCCAGTTATTTGGGTGCAAAATAAGGACAAAAACAGAAAACCAAAATATTTCAGATAACTTTTTTTTTGTTTTTTCCCGTTATTTGGGTGCAAAATAAGGACAAAAACAGAAAACCAAAATATATCAGATAATTTTTTTTTCTTTTTTCCCGTTATTTGGGTGCAAAATAAGGACAAAAACAGAAAGCCAATATATTTCAAATAACTTTTTTTTTCTTTTTTGCCGTTATTTGGGTGCAAAATAAGGACAAAAACAGAAAACCAAAATATTTCAAATAACTTTTTTATTATTTTTTCCCGTTATTCGGGTGTAAAATAAGAACAAAAACAGAAAACCAAAATATTTCAGATACCTTTTTTTTTATTTTTTCCCGTTATTTGGGTGCAAAATAAGGACAAAAACAGAAAACCAAAATATTTCAGATAACTTTTTTTTCTTTTTTCCCGTTATTTGGGTGCAAAATAAGGACAAAAACAGAAAACCAAAATATTTCAAATAACTTTTTTTTTCTTTTTTCCCGTTATTTGGGTGCAAAATAAGGACAAAAACAGAAAACCAAAATATTTCAAATAACTTTTTTTTTATTTTTTCCCGTTATTTGAGTGCAAAATAAGGACAAAAACAGAAAACCAAAATATTTCAGTTAATTTTTTTTTATTTTTTCCCGTTATTTGGGTGCAAAATAAGGACAAAAACAGAAAACCAAAATATTTCAAATAACTTTTTTTTTCTTTTTTCCCGTTATTTGGGAGCAAAATAAAGACAAAAGCAGAAAACCAAAATATTTCAAATAACTTTTTTTTTCTTTTTTCCCGTTATTTAGGTGCAAAATAAGGACAAAAATAGAAAACCAAAATATTTCAAATAACTTTTTTTTTCTTTTTTGCCGTTATTTGGGTATAAAATAAGGACAAAAACAGAAAGCCAAAATATTTCAGATAACTTTTTATTTTTTCCCGTTCTTTGGGTGCAAAATAAGGACAAAAACAGAAAACCAAAATATTTCAAATAACTTTTTTTTTATTTTTTCCCGTTATTTGGGTATAAAATAAGGACAAAAACAGAAAGCCAAAATATTTCAGATAACTTTTTATTTTTTCCCGTTATTTGGGTGCAAAATAAGGACAAAAACAGAAAACCAAAATATTTCAAATAACTTTTTTTTTTCTTTTTTCCCGTTATTTGGGAGCAAAATAAGAACAAAAACAGAAAACCAAAATATTTCAGATACCTTTTTTTTCTTTTTTCCCGTTATTTAGGTGTAAAATAAGGACAAAAACAGAAAACCAAAATATTTCAGATAACTTTTTATTTTTTCCCGTTATTTGGGTGCAAAATAAGGACAAAAACAGAAAACCAAAATATTTCAAATAACTTTTTTTTTATTTTTTCCCGTTATTTGGGTATAAAATAAGGACAAAAGCAGAAAGCCAAAATATTTCAGATAACTTTTTATTTTTTCCCGTTATTTGGGTGCAAAATAAGGACAAAAACAGAAAACCAAAATATTTCAAATAACTTTTTTTTTCTTTTTTCCCGTTATTTGGGAGCAAAATAAGAACAAAAACAGAAAACCAAAATATTTCAGATACCTTTTTTTTCTTTTTTCCCGTTATTTAGGTGTAAAATAAGGACAAAAACAGAAAACCAAAATATTTCATATAACTTATTTTTTCTTTTTTCCCGTTATTTGGTTGCAAAATAAGGACAAAAACAGAAAACAAAAAATAAGGACCAAAACAGAAAACCAAAATATTTCAAATAACTTTTTTTTTCTTTTTTCCCGTTATTTGGGTGCAAAATAAGGACAAAAACAGAAAACCAAAATATTTCAAATAACTTTTTTTTTATTTTTTCCCGTTATTTGAGTGCAAAATAAGGACAAAAACAGAAAACCAAAATATTTCAGATAATTTTTTTTTTATTTTTTCCCGTTATTTGGGTGAAAAATAAGGACAAAAACAGAAAACCAAAATATTTCAAATAACTTTTTTTTTCTTTTTTCCCGTTATTTGGGAGCAAAATAAAGACAAAAACAGAAAACCAAAATATTTCAAATAACTTTTTTTTTCTTTTTTCCCGTTATTTAGGTGCAAAATAAGGACAAAAATAGAAAACCAAAATATTTCAAATCACTTTTTTTTTCTTTTTTCCCTTTATTTAGGTGCAAAATAAGGACAAAAACAGAAAACCAAAATATTTCAAAAAACTTTTTTTTTATTTTTTCCCGTTATTTAGGTGCAAATAAGGACAAAAACAGAAAACCAAAATATTTCAAATAACTTTTTTTTTATTTTTTCCCGTTATTTGGGTATAAAATAAGGACAAAAACAGAAAGCCAAAATATTTCAGATAACTTTTTATTTTTTCCCCGTTATTTAGGTGCAAAATAAGAACAAAAACAGAAAACCAAAATATTTCAGATACCTTTTTTTTCTTTTTTCCCGTTATTTAGGTGTAAAATAAGGACAAAAACAGAAAACCAAAATATTTCAGATAACTTATTTTTTCTTTTTTCCCGTTATTTGGTTGCAAAATAAGGACAAAAACAGAAAACCAAAATATTTCAAATAACTTTTTTTTTTATTTTTTCCCGTTATTTGGGTGCAAAATAAGGACAAAAACAGAAAACCAAAATATTTCAGATACCTTTTTTTTTCTTTTTTCCCGTTATTTGGGTGCAAAATAAGGACAAAAACAGAAAACCAAAATATTTCAAATAACTTTTTTTTTCTTTTTTCCCGTTATTTGGGTGCAAAATAAGGACAAAAACAGATAACCAAAATATTTCAAATAACTTTTTTTTTATTTTTTCCCGTTATTTGAGTGCAAAATAAGGACAAAAACAGAAAACCAAAATATTTCAGATAATTTTTTTTTTATTTTTTCCCGTTATTTGGGTGCAAAATAAGGACAACAACAGAAAACCAAAATATTTCAGATAACTTTTTTTTTCTTTTTTCCCGTTATTTGGGTGCAAAATAAGGACAAAAACAGAAAACCAAAATATTTCAGATAACTTTTTTTTTCTATTTTCCCGTTATTTGGGTGCAAAATAAGGACAAAAACATAAAACCAAAATATTTCAAATAACTTTTTTTTTCTTTTTTCCCGTTATTTGGGTGCAAAATAAGGACAAAAACAGAAAACCAAAATATTTCAGATAACTTTTTTTTTGTTTTTTCCCGTTATTTGGGTGCAAAATAAGGACAAAAACAGAAAACCAAAATATATCAGATAATTTTTTTTTCTTTTTTCCCGTTATTCTGGTGCAAAATAAGGACAAAAACAGAAAACCAATATATTTCAAATAAATTTTTTTTTCTTTTTTGCCGTTATTTGGGTGCAAAATAAGGACAAAAACAGAAAACCAAAATATTTCAAATAACTTTTTTTTTATTTTATTTTTTGTGTAAAATAAGAACAAAAACAGAAAACCAAAATATTTCAGATACCTTTTTTTTTATTTTTTCCCGTTATTTGGGTGCAAAATAAGGACAAAAACAGAAAAACAAAATATTTCAGATAACTTTTTTTCCTTTTTACCGTTATTTGGGTGCAAAATAAGGACAAAAACAGAAAACCAAAATATTTCAAATAACTTTTTTTTATTTTTTCCCGTTATTTGAGTGCAAAATAAGGACAACCACAGAAAACCAAAATATTTCAGATAACTTTTTTTTTCTTTTTTCCCGTTATTTGGGTGCAAAATAAGGACAAAAACAGATAACCAAAATATTTCAGATAACTTTTTTTTTCTATTTTCCCGTTATTTGGGTGCAAAATAAGGACAAAAACAGAAAACCAAAATATTTCAAATAACTTTTTTTTTCTTTTTTCCCGTTATTTGGGAGCAAAATAAAGACAAAAGCAGAAAACCAAAATATTTCAAATAACTTTTTTTTTCTTTTTTCCCGTTATTTAGGTGCAAAATAAGGACAAAAATAGAAAACCAAAATATTTCAAATAACTTTTTTTTTCTTTTTTCCCGTTATTTAGGTGCAAAATAAGGACAAAAACAGAAAACCAAAATATTTCAAAAAACTTTTTTTTTATTTTTTCCCGTTATTTAGGTGCAAATAAGGACAAAAACAGAAAACCAAAATATTTCAAATAACTTTTTTTTTATTTTTTCCCGTTATTTGGGTATAAAATAAGGACAAAAACAGAAAGCCAAAATATTTCAGATAACTTTTTATTTTTTCCCCGTTATTTAGGTGCAAAATAAGTACAAAAACAGAAAACCAAAATATTTCAGATACCTTTTTTTTCTTTTTTCCCGTTATTTAGGTGTAAAATAAGGACAAAAACAGAAAACCAAAATATTTCAAATAACTTATTTTTTCTTTTTTCCCGTTATTTGGTTGCAAAATAAGGACAAAAACAGAAAACCAAAATATTTCAAATAACTTTTTTTTTTATTTTTTCCCGTTATTTGGGTGCAAAATAAGGACAAAAACAGAAAACCAAAATATTTCAGATACCTTTTTTTTTCTTTTTTCCCGTTATTTGGGTGCAAAATAAGGACAAAAACAGAAAGCCAATATATTTCAAATAACTTTTTTTTTCTTTTTTGCCGTTATTTGGGTGCAAAATAAGGACAAAAACAGAAAACCAAAATATTTCAAATAACTTTTTTATTATTTTTTCCCGTTATTCGGGTGTAAAATAAGAACAAAAACAGAAAACCAAAATATTTCAGATACCTTTTTTTTTATTTTTTCCCGTTATTTGGGTGCAAAATAAGGACAAAAACAGAAAACCAAAATATTTCAGATAACTTTTTTTTCTTTTTTCCCGTTATTTGGGTGCAAAATAAGGACAAAAACAGAAAACCAAAATATTTCAAATAACTTTTTTTTTCTTTTTTCCCGTTATTTGGGTGCAAAATAAGGACAAAAACAGAAAACCAAAATATTTCAAATAACTTTTTTTTTATTTTTTCCCGTTATTTGAGTGCAAAATAAGGACAAAAACAGAAAACCAAAATATTTCAGTTAATTTTTTTTTATTTTTTCCCGTTATTTGGGTGCAAAATAAGGACAAAAACAGAAAACCAAAATATTTCAAATAACTTTTTTTTTCTTTTTTCCCGTTATTTGGGAGCAAAATAAAGACAAAAGCAGAAAACCAAAATATTTCAAATAACTTTTTTTTTCTTTTTTCCCGTTATTTAGGTGCAAAATAAGGACAAAAATAGAAAACCAAAATATTTCAAATAACTTTTTTTTTCTTTTTTGCCGTTATTTGGGTATAAAATAACGACAAAAACAGAAAGCCAAAATATTTCAGATAACTTTTTATTTTTTCCCGTTATTTGGGTGCAAAATAAGGACAAAAACAGAAAACCAAAATATTTCAAATAACTTTTTTTTTCTTTTTTCCCGTTATTTGGGAGCAAAATAAGAACAAAAACAGAAAACCAAAATATTTCAGATACCTTTTTTTTCTTTTTTCCCGTTATTTAGGTGTAAAATAAGGACAAAAACAGAAAACCAAAATATTTCAGATAACTTTTTATTTTTTCCCGTTATTTGGGTGCAAAATATGGACAAAAACAGAAAACCAAAATATTTCAAATAACTTTTTTTTTATTTTTTCCCGTTATTTGGGTATAAAATAAGGACAAAAAGAGAAAGCCAAAATATTTCAGATAACTTTTTCTTCGTTTTTCCCGTTATTGTGGTGCTAAATAAGAACAAAAAGAGAAAGCCAAAATATTTCAGATACCTTTTTTTTCTTTTTTCCCGTTATTTAGGTGTAAAATAAGGACAAAAACAGAAAACCAAAATATTTCATATAACTTATTTTTTCTTTTTTCCCGTTATTTGGTTGCAAAATAAGGACAAAAACAGAAAACAAAAAATAAGGACAAAAACAGAAAACCAAAATATTTCAGATAACTTATTTTTTCTTTTTTCCCGTTATTTGGTTGCAAAATAAGGACAAAAACAGAAAACCAAAATATTTCAAATAACTTTTTTTTTTATTTTTTCCCGTTATTTGGGTGCAAAATAAGGACAAAAACAGAAAACCAAAATATTTCAGATACCTTTTTTTTTCTTTTTTCCCGTTATTTGGGTGCAAAATAAGGACAAAAACAGAAAGCCAATATATTTCAAATAACTTTTTTTTTCTTTTTTGCCGTTATTTGGGTGCAAAATAAGGACAAAAACAGAAAACCAAAATATTTCAAATAACTTTTTTATTATTTTTTCCCGTTATTCGGGTGTAAAATAAGAACAAAAACAGAAAACCAAAATATTTCAGATACCTTTTTTTTTATTTTTTCCCGTTATTTGGGTGCAAAATAAGGACAAAAACAGAAAACCAAAATATTTCAAATAACTTTTTTTTTCTTTTTTCCCGTTATTTGGGTGCAAAATAAGGACAAAAACAGAAAACCAAAATATTTCAAATAACTTTTTTTTTATTTTTTCCCGTTATTTGAGTGCAAAATAAGGACAAAAACAGAAAACCAAAATATTTCAGTTAATTTTTTTTTATTTTTTCTCGTTATTTGGGTGCAAAATAAGGACAAAAACAGAAAACCAAAATAATTCAAATAACTTTTTTTTTCTTTTTTCCCGTTATTTGGGAGCAAAATAAAGACAAAAGCAGAAAACCAAAATATTTCAAATAACTCTTTTTTTCTTTTTTCCCGTTATTTAGGTGCAAAATAAGGACAAAAATAGAAAACCAAAATATTTCAAATAACTTTTTTTTTCTTTTTTGCCGTTATTTGGGTATAAAATAAGGACAAAAACAGAAAGCCAAAATATTTCAGATAACTTTTTATTTTTTCCCGTTATTTGGGTGCAAAATAAGGACAAAAACAGAAAACCAAAATATTTCAAATAACTTTTTTTTTCTTTTTTCCCGTTATTTGGGAGCAAAATAAGAACAAAAACAGAAAACCAAAATATTTCAGATACCTTTTTTTTCTTTTTTCCCGTTATTTAGGTGTAAAATAAGGACAAAAACAGAAAACCAAAATATTTCAGATAACTTTTTATTTTTTCCCGTTATTTGGGTGCAAAATAAGGACAAAAACAGAAAACCAAAATATTTCAAATAACTTTTTTTTTATTTTTTCCCGTTATTTGGGTATAAAATAAGGACAAAAACAGAAAGCCAAAATATTTCAGATAACTTTTTATTTTTTCCCGTTATTTGGGTGCAAAATAAGGACAAAAACAGAAAACCAAAATATTTCAAATAACTTTTTTTTTCTTTTTTGCCGTTATTTGGGTGCAAAATAAGGACAAAAACAGAAAACCAAAATATTTCAAATAACTTTTTTATTATTTTTTCCCGTTATTCGGGTGTAAAATAAGAACAAAAACAGAAAACCAAAATATTTCAGATACCTTTTTTTTCTTTTTTCCCGTTATTTAGGTGTAAAATAAGGACAAAAACAGAAAACCAAAATATTTCATATAACTTATTTTTTCTTTTTTCCCGTTATTTGGTTGCAAAATAAGGACAAAAACAGAAAATAAAAAATAAGGACAAAAACAGAAAACCAAAATATTTCAAATAACTTTTTTTTTCTTTTTTCCCGTTATTTGGGTGCAAAATAAGGACAAAAACAGAAAACCAAAATATTTCATATAACTTATTTTTTCTTTTTTCCCGTTATTTGGTTGCAAAATAAGGACAAAAACAGAAAACAAAAAATAAGGACAAAAACAGAAAACCAAAATATTTCAGATAACTTATTTTTTCTTTTTTCCCGTTATTTGGTTGCAAAATAAGGACAAAAACAGAAAACCAAAATATTTCAAATAACTTTTTTTTTTATTTTTTCCCGTTATTTGGGTGCAAAATAAGGACAAAAACAGAAAACCAAAATATTTCAGATACCTTTTTTTTTCTTTTTTCCCGTTATTTGGGTGCAAAATAAGGACAAAAACAGAAAGCCAATATATTTCAAATAACTTTTTTTTTCTTTTTTGCCGTTATTTGGGTGCAAAATAAGGACAAAAACAGAAAACCAAAATATTTCAAATAACTTTTTTATTATTTTTTCCCGTTATTCGGGTGTAAAATAAGAACAAAAACAGAAAACCAAAATATTTCAGATACCTTTTTTTTCTTTTTTCCCGTTATTTAGGTGTAAAATAAGGACAAAAACAGAAAACCAAAATATTTCATATAACTTATTTTTTCTTTTTTCCCGTTATTTGGTTGCAAAATAAGGACAAAAACAGAAAACAAAAAATAAGGACAAAAACAGAAAACCAAAATATTTCAAATAACTTTTTTTTCTTTTTTCCCGTTATTTGGGTGCAAAATAAGGACAAAAACAGAAAACCAAAATATTTCAAATAACTTTTTTTTTATTTTTTCCCGTTATTTGAGTGCAAAATAAGGACAAAAACAGAAAACCAAAATATTTCAGATAATTTTTTTTTTATTTTTTCCCGTTATTTGGGTGAAAAATAAGGACAAAAACAGAAAACCAAAATATTTCAAATAACTTTTTTTTTCTTTTTTCCCGTTATTTGGGAGCAAAATAAAGACAAAAGCAGAAAACCAAAATATTTCAAATAACTTTTTTTTTCTTTTTTCCCGTTATTTAGGTGCAAAATAAGGACAAAAATAGAAAACCAAAATATTTCAAATAACTTTTTTTTTCTTTTTTCCCTTTATTTAGGTGCAAAATAAGGACAAAAACAGAAAACCAAAATATTTCAAAAAACTTTTTTTTTATTTTTTCCCGTTATTTAGGTGCAAATAAGGACAAAAACAGAAAACCAAAATATTTCAAATAAATTTTTTTTTATTTTTTCCCGTTATTTGGGTATAAAATAAGGACAAAAACAGAAAGCCAAAATATTTCAGATAACTTTTTATTTTTTCCCCGTTATTTAGGTGCAAAATAAGAACAAAAACAGAAAACCAAAATATTTCAGATACCTTTTTTTTCTTTTTTCCCGTTATTTAGGTGTAAAATAAGGACAAAAACAGAAAACCAAAATATTTCAGATAACTTATTTTTTCTTTTTTCCCGTTATTTGGTTGCAAAATAAGGACAAAAACAGAAAACCAAAATATTTCAAATAACTTTTTTTTTTATTTTTTCCCGTTATTTGGGTGCAAAATAAGGACAAAAACAGAAAACCAAAATATTTCAGATACCTTTTTTTTTCTTTTTTCCCGTTATTTGGGTGCAAAATAAAGACAAAAACAGAAAACTAAAATATTTCAAATAACTTTTTTTTTCTTTTTTCCCGTTATTTGGGTGCAAAATAAGGACAAAAACAGATAACCAAAATATTTCAAATAACTTTTTTTTTATTTTTTCCCGTTATTTGAGTGCAAAATAAGGACAAAAACAGAAAACCAAAATATTTCAGATAATTTTTTTTTTATTTTTTCCCGTTATTTGGGTGCAAAATAAGGACAACAACAGAAAACCAAAATATTTCAGATAACTTTTTTTTTCTTTTTTCCCGTTATTTGGGTGCAAAATAAGGACAAAAACAGAAAACCAAAATATTTCAGATAACTTTTTTTTTCTTTTTACCGTTATTTGGGTGCAAAATAAGGACAAAAACAGAAAACCAAAATATTTCAAATAACTTTTTTTTTCTTTTTTCCCGTTATTTGGGAGCAAAATAAGAACAAAAACAGAAAACCAAAATATTTCAGATACCTTTTTTTTCTTTTTTCCCGTTATTTAGGTGTAAAATAAGGACAAAAACAGAAAACCAAAATATTTCATATAACTTATTTTTTCTTTTTTCCCGTTATTTGGTTGCAAAATAAGGACAAAAACAGAAAACAAAAAATAAGGACAAAAACAGAAAACCAAAATATTTCAGATAACTTATTTTTTCTTTTTTCCCGTTATTTGGTTGCAAAATAAGGACAAAAACAGAAAACCAAAATATTTCAAATAACTTTTTTTTTTATTTTTTCCCGTTATTTGGGTGCAAAATAAGGACAAAAACAGAAAACCAAAATATTTCAGATACCTTTTTTTTTCTTTTTTCCCGTTATTTGGGTGCAAAATAAGGACAAAAACAGAAAGCCAATATATTTCAAATAACTTTTTTTTTCTTTTTTGCCGTTATTTGGGTGCAAAATAAGGACAAAAACAGAAAACCAAAATATTTCAAATAACTTTTTTATTATTTTTTCCCGTTATTCGGGTGTAAAATAAGAACAAAAACAGAAAACCAAAATATTTCAGATACCTTTTTTTTTATTTTTTCCCGTTATTTGGGTGCAAAATAAGGACAAAAACAGAAAACCAAAATATTTCAAATAACTTTTTTTTTCTTTTTTCCCGTTATTTGGGTGCAAAATAAGGACAAAAACAGAAAACCAAAATATTTCAAATAACTTTTTTTTTATTTTTTCCCGTTATTTGAGTGCAAAATAAGGACAAAAACAGAAAACCAAAATATTTCAGTTAATTTTTTTTTATTTTTTCTCGTTATTTGGGTGCAAAATAAGGACAAAAACAGAAAACCAAAATATTTCAAATAACTTTTTTTTTCTTTTTTCCCGTTATTTGGGAGCAAAATAAAGACAAAAGCAGAAAACCAAAATATTTCAAATAACTTTTTTTTTCTTTTTTCCCGTTATTTAGGTGCAAAATAAGGACAAAAATAGAAAACCAAAATATTTCAAATAACTTTTTTTTTCTTTTTTGCCGTTATTTGGGTATAAAATAAGGACAAAAACAGAAAGCCAAAATATTTCAGATAACTTTTTATTTTTTCCCGTTATTTGGGTGCAAAATAAGGACAAAAACAGAAAACCAAAATATTTCAAATAACTTTTTTTTTCTTTTTTCCCGTTATTTGGGAGCAAAATAAGAACAAAAACAGAAAACCAAAATATTTCAGATACCTTTTTTTTCTTTTTTCCCGTTATTTAGGTGTAAAATAAGGACAAAAACAGAAAACCAAAATATTTCAGATAACTTTTTATTTTTTCCCGTTATTTGGGTGCAAAATAAGGACAAAAACAGAAAACCAAAATATTTCAAATAACTTTTTTTTTATTTTTTCCCGTTATTTGGGTATAAAATAAGGACAAAAACAGAAAGCCAAAATATTTAAGATAACTTTTTATTTTTTCCCGTTATTTGGGTGCAAAATAAGGACAAAAACAGAAAACCAAAATATTTCAAATAACTTTTTTTTTCTTTTTTCCCGTTATTTGGGAGCAAAGTAAGAACAAAAACAGAAAACCAAAATATTTCAGATACCTTTTTTTTCTTTTTTCCCGTTATTTAGGTGTAAAATAAGGACAAAAACAGAAAACCAAAATATTTCATATAACTTATTTTTTCTTTTTTCCCGTTATTTGGTTGCAAAATAAGGACAAAAACAGAAAACAAAAAATAAGGACAAAAACAGAAAACCAAAATATTTCAAATAAGTTTTTTTTTCTTTTTTCCCGTTATTTGGGTGCAAAATAAGGACAAAAACAGAAAACTAAAATATTTCAAATAACTTTTTTTTTATTTTTTCCCGTTATTTGAGTGCAAAATAAGGACAAAAACAGAAAACCAAAATATTTCAAATAACTTTTTTTTTCTTTTTTCCCGTTATTTGGGAGCAAAATAAAGACAAAAGCAGAAAACCAAAATATTTCAAATAACTTTTTTTTTCTTTTTTCCCGTTATTTAGGTGCAAAATAAGGACAAAAATAGAAAACCAAAATATTTCAAATAACTTTTTTTTTCTTTTTTCCCTTTATTTAGGTGCAAAATAAGGACAAAAACAGAAAACCAAAATATTTCAAAAAACTTTTTTTTTATTTTTTCCCGTTATTTAGGTGCAAATAAGGACAAAAACAGAAAACCAAAATATTTCAAATAACTTTTTTTTTATTTTTTCCCGTTATTTGGGTATAAAATAAGGACAAAAACAGAAAGCCAAAATATTTCAGATAACTTTTTATTTTTTCCCCGTTATTTAGGTGCAAAATAAGAACAAAAACAGAAAACCAAAATATTTCAGATACCTTTTTTTTCTTTTTTCCCGTTATTTAGGTGTAAAATAAGGACAAAAACAGAAAACCAAAATATTTCAGATAACTTATTTTTTCTTTTTTCCCGTTATTTGGTTGCAAAATAAGGACAAAAACACAAAACCAAAATATTTCAAATAACTTTTTTTTTTATTTTTTCCCGTTATTTGGGTGCAAAATAAGGACAAAAACAGAAAACCAAAATATTTCAGATACCTTTTTTTTTCTTTTTTCCCGTTATTTGGGTGCAAAATAAAGACAAAAACAGAAAACTAAAATATTTCAAATAACTTTTTTTTTCTTTTTTCCCGTTATTTGGGTGCAAAATAAGGACAAAAACAGATAACCAAAATATTTCAAATAACTTTTTTTTTATTTTTTCCCGTTATTTGAGTGCAAAATAAGGACAAAAACAGAAAACCAAAATATTTCAGATAATTTTTTTTTTATTTTTTCCCGTTATTTGGGTGCAAAATAAGGACAACAACAGAAAACCAAAATATTTCAGATAACTTTTTTTTTCTTTTTTCCCGTTATTTGGGTGCAAAATAAGGACAAAAACAGAAAACCAAAATATTTCAGATAACTTTTTTTTTCTTTTTACCGTTATTTGGGTGCAAAATAAGGACAAAAACAGAAAACCAAAATATTTCAAATAACTTTTTTTTTCTTTTTTCCCGTTATTTGGGTGCAAAATAAGGACAAAAACAGAAAACCAAAATATTTCAAATAACTTTTTTTTTATTTTTTCCCGTTATTTGGGTGCAAAATAAGGACAAAAACAGAAAACCAAAATATATCAGATAATTTTTTTTTCTTTTTTCCCGTTATTCTGGTGCAAAATAAGGACAAAAACAGAAAACCAATATATTTCAAATAAATTTTTTTTTCTTTTTTGCCGTTATTTGGGTGCAAAATAAGGACAAAAACAGAAAACCAAAATATTTCAAATAACTTTTTTTTTCTTTTTTCCCGTTATTTGGGTGCAAAATAAGGACAAAAACAGAAAACCAAAATATTTCAGATAACTTTTTTTTTGTTTTTTCCCGTTATTTGGGTGCAAAATAAGGACAAAAACAGAAAACCAAAATATATCAGATAATTTTTTTTTCTTTTTTCCCGTTAGTCTGGTGCAAAATAAGGACAAAAACAGAAAACCAATATATTTCAAATAAATTTTTTTTTCTTTTTTGCCGTTATTTGGGTGCAAAATAAGGACAAAAACAGAAAACCAAAATATTTCAAATAACTTTTTTTTTATTTTTTCCCGTTATTTGGGTGCAAAATAAGGGACAAAAACAGAAAACCAAAATATATCAGATAATTTTTTTTTCTTTTTTCCCGTTATTCTGGTGCAAAATAAGGACAAAAACAGAAAACCAATATATTTCAAATAAATTTTTTTTTCTTTTTTGCCGTTATTTGGGTGCAAAATAAGGACAAAAACAGAAAACCAAAATATTTCAAATAACTTTTTTTTTCTTTTTTCCCGTTATTTGGGTGCAAAATAAGGACAAAAACAGAAAACCAAAATATTTCAGATAACTTTTTTTTTGTTTTTCCCGTTATTTGAGTGCAAAATAAGGACAAAAACAGAAAACCAAAATATTTCAGATAATTTTTTTTTTATTTTTTCCCGTTATTTGGGTGCAAAATAAGGACAACAACAGAAAACCAAAATATTTCAGATAACTTTTTTTTCTTTTTTCCCGTTATTTGGGTGCAAAATAAGGACAAAAACAGAAAACCAAAATATTTCAAATAACTTTTTTTTTCTTTTTTCCCGTTATTCTGGTGCAAAATAAGGACAAAAACAGAAAACCAATATATTTCAAATAAATTTTTTTTTCTTTTTTGCCGTTATTTGGGTGCAAAATAAGGACAAAAACAGAAAACCAAAATATTTCAAATAACTTTTTTTTTCTTTTTTCCCGTTATTTGGGTGCAAAATAAGGCCAAAAACAGAAAACCAAAATATTTCAAATAACTTTTTTTTTATTTTTTCCCGTTATTTGGGTGCAAAATAAGGACAAAAACTGAAAACCAAAATATATTAGATAATTTTTTTTTCTTTTTTCCCGTTATTCTGGTGCAAAATAAGGACAAAAACAGAAAACCAATATATTTCAAATAAATTTTTTTTTCTTTTTTGCCGTTATTTGGGTGCAAAATAAGGACAAAAACAGAAAACCAAAATATTTCAAATAACTTTTTTTTTCTTTTTTCCCGTTATTTGGGTGCAAAATAAGGACAAAAACAGAAAACCAAAATATATCAGATAATTTTTTTTTCTTTTTTCCCGTTATTCTGGTGCAAAATAAGGACAAAAACAGAAAACCAATATATTTCAAATAAATTTTTTTTTCTTTTTTGCCGTTATTTAGGTGCAAAATAAGAACAAAAACAGAAAACCAAAATATTTCAGATACCTTTTTTTTCTTTTTTCCCGTTATTTAGGTGTAAAATAAGGACAAAAACAGAAAACCAAAATATTTCAGATAACTTATTTTTTCTTTTTTCCCGTTATTTGGTTGCAAAATAAGGACAAAAACAGAAAACCAAAATATTTCAAATAACTTTTTTTTTTCTTTTTTCCCGTTATTTGGGTGCAAAATAAGGACAAAAACAGAAAACCAAAATATTTCAGATACCTTTTTTTTTCTTTTTTCCCGTTATTTGGGTGCAAAATAAGGACAACAACAGAAAACCAAAATATTTCAGATAACTTTTTTTTTCTTTTTTCCCGTTATTTGGGTGCAAAATAAGGACAAAAACAGAAAACCAAAATATTTCAGATAACTTTTTTTTTCTTTTTACCGTTCTTTGGGTGCAAAATAAGGACAAAAACATAAAACCAAAATATTTCAAATAACTTTTTTTTTCTTTTTTCCCGTTATTTGGGTGCAAAATAAGGACAAAAACAGAAAACCAAAATATTTCAGATAACTTTTTTTTTGTTTTTTCCCGTTATTTGGGTGCAAAATAAGGACAAAAACAGAAAACCAAAATATATCAGATAATTTTTTTTTCTTTTTTCCCGTTATTCTGGTGCAAAATAAGGACAAAAACAGAAAACCAATATATTTCAAATAAATTTTTTTTTCTTTTTTGCCGTTATTTGGGTGCAAAATAAGGACAAAAACAGAAAACCAAAATATTTCAAATAACTTTTTTTTTCTTTTTTCCCGTTATTTGGGTGCAAAATAAGGACAAAAACAGAAAACCAAAATATATCAGATAATTTTTTTTTCTTTTTTCCCGTTATTCTGGTGCAAAATAAGGACAAAAACAGAAAACCAATATATTTCAAATAAATTTTTTTTTCTTTTTTGCCGTTATTTAGGTGCAAAATAAGAACAAAAACAGAAAACCAAAATATTTCAGATACCTTTTTTTTCTCTTTTCCCGTTATTTAGGTGTAAAATAAGGACAAAAACAGAAAACCAAAATATTTCAGATAACTTATTTTTTCTTTTTTCCCGTTATTTGGTTGCAAAATAAGGACAAAAACAGAAAACCAAAATATTTCAAATAACTTTTTTTTTCTTTTTTCCCGTTATTTGGGTGCAAAATAAGGACAACAACAGAAAACCAAAATATTTCAGATAACTTTTTTTTTCTTTTTTCCCGTTATTTGGGTGCAAAATAAGGACAAAAACAGAAAACCAAAATATTTCAGATAACTTTTTTTTTCTTTTTACCGTTCTTTGGGTGCAAAATAAGGACAAAAACATAAAACCAAAATATTTCAAATAACTTTTTTTTTCTTTTTTCCCGTTATTTGGGTGCAAAATAAGGACAAAAACAGAAAACCAAAATATTTCAGATAACTTTTTTTTTGTTTTTTCCCGTTATTTGGGTGCAAAATAAGGACAAAAACAGAAAACCAAAATATATCAGATAATTTTTTTTTCTTTTTTCCCGTTATTCTGGTGCAAAATAAGGACAAAAACAGAAAACCAAAATATTTCAAATAAATTTTTTTTTATTTTATTTTTTGTGTAAAATAAGAACAAAAACAGAAAACCAAAATATTTCAGATACCTTTTTTTTTCTTTTTTTCCCGCTATTTAGGTGCAAAATAAGGACAAAAACAGAAAAACAAAATATTTCAGATAACTTTTTTTCTTTTTACCGTTATTTGGGTGCAAAATAAGGACAAAAACAGAAAACCAAAATATTTCAAATAACTTTTTTTTTCTTTTTTCCCGTTATTTGGGTGCAAAATAAGGACAAAAACAGAAAACCAAAATATTTCAAATAACTTTTTTTTTATTTTTTCCCGTTATTTGAGTGCAAAATAAGGACAAAAACAGAAAACCAAAATATTTCAGATAATTTTTTTTTTATTTTTTCCCGTTATTTGGGTGCAAAATAAGGACAAAAACAGAAAACCAAAATATTTCAAATAACTTTTTTTTTCTTTTTTCCCGTTATTTGGGAGCAAAATAAAGACAAAAGCAGAAAACCAAAATATTTCAAATAACTTTTTTTTTCTTTTTTCCCGTTATTTAGGTGCAAAATAAGGACAAAAATAGAAAACCAAAATATTTCAAATAACATTTTTTTTCTTTTTTCCCGTTATTTAGGTGCAAAATAAGGACAAAAACAGAAAACCAAAATATTTCAAAAAACTTTTTTTTTATTTTTTCCCGTTATTTAGGTGCAAATAAGGACAAAAACAGAAAACCAAAATATTTCAAATAACTTTTTTTTTATTTTTTCCCGTTATTTGGGTATAAAATAAGGACAAAAACAGAAAGCCAAAATATTTCAGATAACTTTTTATTTTTTCCCCGTTATTTAGGTGCAAAATAAGTACAAAAACAGAAAACCAAAATATTTCAGATACCTGTTTTTTCTTTTTTCCCGTTATTTAGGTGTAAAATAAGGACAAAAACAGAAAACCAAAATATTTCAGATAACTTATTTTTTCATTTTTCCCGTTATTTGGTTGCAAAATAAGGACAAAAACAGAAAACCAAAATATTTCAAATAACTTTTTTTTTTATTTTTTCCCGTTATTTGGGTGCAAAATAAGGACAAAAACAGAAAACCAAAATATTTCAGATACCTTTTTTTTTCTTTTTTCCCGTTATTTGGGTGCAAAATAAGGACAAAAACAGATAACCAAAATATTTCAAATAACTTTTTTTTTATTTTTTCCCGTTATTTGAGTGCAAAATAAGGACAAAAACAGAAAACCAAAATATTTCAGATAATTTTTTTTTTGTTTTTTCCCGTTATTTGGGTGCAAAATAAGGACAACAACAGAAAACCAAAATATTTCAGATAACTTTTTTTTTCTTTTTTCCCGTTATTTGGGTGCAAAATAAGGACAAAAACAGAAAACCAAAATATTTCAGATAACTTTTTTTTTCTTTTTTCCCGTTATTTGGGTGCAAAATAAGGACAAAAACATAAAACCAAAATATTTCAAATAACTTTTTTTTTCTTTTTTCCCGTTATTTGGGTGCAAAATAAGGACAAAAACCGAAAACCAAAATATTTCAGATAACTTTTTTTTTGTTTTTTCCCGTTATTTGGGTGCAAAATAAGGACAAAAACAGAAAACCAAAATATATCAGATAATTTTTTTTTCTTTTTTCCCGTTATTCTGGTGCAAAATAAGGACAAAAACAGAAAACCAATATATTTCAAATAAATTTTTTTTTCTTTTTTGCCGTTATTTGGGTGCAAAATAAGGACAAAAACAGAAAACCAAAATATTTCAAATAACTTTTTTTTAATTTTATTTTTTGTGTAAAATAAGAACAAAAACAGAAAACCAAAATATTTCAGATACCTTTTTTTTTATTTTTTCCCGTTATTTGGGTGCAAAATAAGGACAAAAACAGAAAAACAAAATATTTCAGATAACTTTTTTTTCTTTTTTCCGGTTATTTGGGTGCAAAATAAGGACAAAAACAGAAAACCAAAATATTTCAAATAACTTTTTTTTTCTTTTTTCCCGTTATTTGGGTGCAAAATAAGGACAAAAACAGAAAACCAAAATATTTCAAATAACTTTTTTTTTATTTTTTCCCGTTATTTGAGTGCAAAATAAGGACAAAAACAGAAAACCAAAATATTTCAGATAATTTTTTTTTTATTTTTTCCCGTTATTTGGGTGCAAAATAAGGACAAAAACAGAAAACCAAAATATTTCAAATAACTTTTTTTTTCTTTTTTCCCGTTATTTGGGAGCAAAATAAAGACAAAAGCAGAAAACCAAAATATTTCAAATAACTTTTTTTTTCTTTTTTCCCGTTATTTAGGTGCAAAATAAGGACAAAAATAGAAAACCAAAATATTTCAAATAACTTTTTTTTTCTTTTTTCCCGTTATTTAGGTGCAAAATAAGGACAAAAACAGAAAACCAAAATATTTCAAAAAACTTTTTTTTTTATTTTTTCCCGTTATTTAGGTGCAAATAAGGACAAAAACAGAAAACCAAAATATTTCAAATAACTTTTTTTTTTATTTTTTCCCGTTATTTGGGTATAAAATAAGGACAAAAACAGAAAGCCAAAATATTTCAGATAACTTTTTATTTTTTCCCCGTTATTTAGGTGCAAAATAAGAACAAAAACAGAAAACCAAAATATTTCAGATACCTTTTTTTTCTTTTTCCCGTTATTTAGGTGTAAAATAAGGACAAAAACAGAAAACCAAAATATTTCAGATAACTTATTTTTTCTTTTTTCCCGTTATTTGGTTGCAAAATAAGGACAAAAACAGAAAACCAAAATATTTCAAATAACTTTTTTTTTATATTTTTTCCCCCCTTTATTTGGGTGCAAAATAAGGACAAAAAACAGAAAACCAAAATATTTCAGATACTTTTTTTTCTTTTTTCCCGTATTTGGGTGCAAAATAAGGACAAAAACAGAAAACCAAAATATTTCAAATAACTTTTTTTTTCTTTTTTCCCGTTATTTGGGTGCAAAATAAGGACAAAACAGGAAAACCAAAATATTTCAAATAACTTTTTTTTTCTTTTATTCCCGTTATTTGAGTGCAAAATAAGGACAAAAACAGAAAACCAAAATATTTCAGATAACTTTTTTTTTCTTTTTACCGTTCTTTGGGTGCAAAATAAGGACAAAAACATAAAACCCAAATATTTCAAATAACTTTTTTTTTCTTTTTCCCGTTATTTGGGTGCAAAATAAGGACAAAAACAGAAAACTAAAATATTTCAGATAACTTTTTTTTTGTTTTTTCCCGTTATTTGGGTGCAAAATAAGGACAAAAACAGAAAACCAAAATATATCAGATAATTTTTTTTTCTTTTTTCCCGTTATTCTGGTGCAAAATAAGGACAAAAACAGAAAAACCAATATATTTCAAATAAATTTTTTTTTCTTTTTTGCCGTTATTTGGGTGCAAAATAAGGACAAAAACAGAAAACCAAAATATTTCAAATAACTTTTTTTTTCTTTTTTCCCGTTATTTGGGTGCAAAATAAGGACAAAAACAGAAAACCAAAATATATCAGATAATTTTTTTTTCTTTTTTCCCGTTATTCTGGTGCAAAATAAGGACAAAAACAGAAAACCAATATATTTCAAATAAATTTTTTTTTCTTTTTTGCCGTTATTTAGGTGCAAAATAAGAACAAAAACAGAAAACCAAAATATTTCAGATACCTTTTTTTCTTTTTTCCCGTTATTTAGGTGTAAAATAAGGACAAAAAACAGAAAACCAAAATATTTCAGATAACTTATTTTTTCTTTTTTCCCCGTTATTTGGTTGCAAAATAAGGACAAAAACAGAAAACCAAAATATTTCAAATAACTTTTTTTTTTCTTTTTTCCCGTTATTTGGGTGCAAAATAAGGACAAAAACAGAAACCCAAAATATTTCAGATTACCTTTTTTTTTCTTTTTTCCGTTATTTGGGTGCAAAATAAGGACAACAACAGAAAACCAAAATATTTCAGATAACTTTTTTTTTCTTTTTTCCCGTTATTTGGGTGCCAAAATAAGTACAAAAACAGAAAACCCAAATATTTCAGATAACTTTCTTTTTCTTTTTACCGTTCTTTGGGTGCAAAATAAGGACAAAAACATAAAACCAAAATATTTCAAATAACTTTTTTTTTCTTTTTTCCCGTTATTTGGGTGCAAAATAAGGACAAAAACAGAAAACCAAAATATTTCAGATAACTTTTTTTTTGTTTTTTCCCGTTATTTGGGTGCAAAATAAGGACAAAAACAGAAAACCAAAATATATCAGATAATTTTTTTTTCTTTTTTCCCGTTATTCTGGTGCAAAATAAGGACAAAAACAGAAAACCAATATATTTCAAATAAATTTTTTTTTCTTTTTTGCCGTTTATTTGGGTGCAAAATAAGGACAAAAACAGAAAACCAAAATATTTCAAATAACTTTTTTTTTATTTTATTTTTTGTGTAAAATAAGAACAAAAACAGAAAACCAAAATATTTCAGATACCTTTTTTTTTATTTTTTCCCGTTTATTTGGGTGCACAATAAGGACAAAAACAGAAAAACAAAATATTTCAGATAACTTTTTTTCTTTTTACCGTTATTTGGGTGCAAAATAAGGACAAAAACAGAAAACCAAAATATTTCAAATAACTTTTTTTTTCTTTTTTCCCGTTATTGGGTGCAAAATAAGGACAAAAAACAGAAAACCAAATATTTCGAAATAACTTTTTTTTTATTTTTTCCCGTTATTTGAGTGCAAATAAGGACAAAAACAGAAAACCAAAATATTTCAGATAATTTTTTTTTTATTTTTTCCCGTTATTTGGTGCAAAATAAGGACAAAAACAGAAAACCAAAATATTTCAAATAACTTTTTTTTTCTTTTTTCCCGTTATTTGGGAGCAAAATAAAGACAAAAGCAGAAAACCAAAATATTTTCAAATAACTTTTTTTTTCTTTTTTCCCGTTATTTAGGTGCAAAATAAGGACAAAAATAGAAAACCAAAATATTTCAAATAACTTTTTTTTTTCTTGTTATTTAGGTGCAAAATAAGGACAAAAACAGAAAACCAAAATATTTCAAAAAACTTTTTTTTTATTTTTTCCCGTTATTTAGGTGCAAATAAGGACAAAAACAGAAAACCAAATATTTCAAATAACTTTTTTTTATTTTTTCCCGTTATTTGGGTATAAATAAGGACAAAAACAGAAAGCCAAAATATTTCAGATAACTTTTTATTTTTTTCCCCGTTATTTAGGTGCAAAATAAGTACAAAAACAGAAAACAAAATATTTCAGATACCTGTTTTTTCTTTTTTCCCGTTATTTAGGTGTAAAATAAGGACAAAAACAAGAAAACCAAAATATTTCAGATAACTTATTTTTTCATTTTTCCCGTTATGTGGTTGCAAAATAAGGACAAAAAACAGAAAACCAAAAATATTTCAAATAACTTTTTTTTTATTTTTTCCCGTTATTTGGGTGCAAAATAAGGACAAAAACAGAAAACCAAAATATTTCAGATACCTTTTTTTTTCTTTTTTCCCGTTATTTGGGTGCAAAATAAGGACAAAAACAGATAACCAAAATATTTCAAATAACTTTTTTTTTATTTTTTCCCGTTATTTGAGTGCAAAATAAGGGACAAAAACAGAAAACCAAAATATTTCAGATAATTTTTTTTTTGTTTTTTCCGTTATTTGGGTGCAAAATAAGGACAACAACAGAAAACTAAAATATTTCAAATAACTTTTTTTTTTATTTTTTTCCCCTTATTTGGGTGCAAAATAAGGACAAAAACAAAAAACCAAAATATTTCAGATTACTTTTTTTTTCTTTTTCCCGTTATTTGGGTGCAAAATAAGACAAAAACAGAAAACCAAAATATTTCAGATAACTTTTTTTTCTTTTTTCCCGTTATTTGGGTGCAAAATAAGGACAACAACAGAAAACCAAAATATTTCAGATAACTTTTTTTTTTCCTTTTTCCCGTTATTTGGGTGCAAAATAAGGACAAAAACAGAAAACCAAAATATTTCAGACAACTTTTTTTTTCTTTTTTCCCGTTATTTGGGTGCAAAATAAGGACAAAAACATAAAACCAAAATATTTCAAATAACTTTTTTTTCTTTTTTCCCGTTATTTGGGTGCAAAATAAGGACAAAAACCGAAAACCAAATATTTCAGATAACTTTTTTTTGTTTTTTTCCCGTTATTTGGGTGCAAAATAAGGACAAAAACAGAAAACCAAAATATATCAGATAATTTTTTTTTCTTTTTTCCCGTTATTCTGGTGCAAAATAAGGACAAAAACAGAAAACCAATATATTTCAAATAAATTTTTTTTTCTTTTTTGCCGTTATTTGGGTGCAAAATAAGGACAAAAACAGAAAACCAAAATATTTCAAATAACTTTTTTTTAATTTTATTTTTTGTGTAAAATAAGAACAAAAACAGAAAACCAAAATATTTCAGATACCTTTTTTTTTATTTTTTCCCGTTATTTGGGTGCAAAATAAGGACAAAAACAGAAAAACAAAATATTTCAGATAACTTTTTTTTCTTTTTTCCGGTTATTTGGGTGCAAAATAAGGACAAGAACAGAAAACCAAAATATTTCAAATAACTTTTTTTTTCTTTTTTCCCGTTATTTGGGTGCAAAATAAGGACAAAAACAGAAAACCAAAATATTTCAAATAACTTTTTTTTTATTTTTTCCCGTTATTTGAGTGCAAAATAAGGACAAAAACAGAAAACCAAAATATTTCAGATAATTTTTTTTTTATTTTTTCCCGTTATTTGGGTGCAAAATAAGGACAAAAACAGAAAACCAAAATATTTCAAATAACTTTTTTTTTCTTTTTCCCGTTATTTGGGAGCAAAATAAAGACAAAAGCAGAAAACCAAAATATTTCAAATAACTTTTTTTTTCTTTTTTCCCGTTATTTAGGTGCAAAATAAGGACAAAAATAGAAAACCAAAATATTTCAAATAACTTTTTTTTTCTTTTTTCCCGTTATTTAGGTGCAAAATAAGGACAAAAACAGAAAACCAAAATATTTCAAAAAACTTTTTTTTTTATTTTTTCCCGTTATTTAGGTGCAAATAAGGACAAAAACAGAAAACCAAAATATTTCAAATAACTTTTTTTTTATTTTTTCCCGTTATTTGGGTATAAAATAAGGACAAGAACAGAAAGCCAAAATATTTCAGATAACTTTTTATTTTTTCCCCGTTATTTAGGTGCAAAATAAGAACAAAAACAGAAAACCAAAATATTTCAGATACCTTTTTTTTCTTTTTTCCCGTTATTTAGGTGTAAAATAAGGACAAAAACAGGAAAACCAAAATATTTCAGATAACTTATTTTTTCTTTTTTCCCGTTATTTGGTTGCAAAATAAGGACAAAAACAGAAAACCAAAATATTTCAAATAACTTTTTTTTTTATTTTTTCCCCCTTTATTTGGGTGCAAAATAAGGACAAAAACAGAAAACCAAAATATTTCAGATACCTTTTTTTTCTTTTTTCCCGTTATTTGGGTGCAAAATAAGGACAAAAAACAGAAAACCAAAATATTTCAAATAACTTTTTTTTTCTTTTTTTCCCGTTATTTGGGTGCAAAATAAGGACAAAACAGAAAACCAAAATATTTCAAATAACTTTTTTTTTCTTTATTCCCGTTATTTGAGTGCAAAATAAGGACAAAAACAGAAAACCAAAATATTTCAGATAATTTTTTTTTTATTTTTTCCCGTTATTTGGGTGCAAAATATGGACAACAACAGAAAACTAAAATATTTCAAATAACTTTTTTTTTTATTTTTTCCCCTTATTTGGGTGCAAAATAAGGACAAAAACAGAAAACCAAAATATTTCAGATAACTTTTTTTTTCTTTTTTCCCGTTATTTGGGTGCAAAATAAGGACAAAAACAGAAAACCAAAATATTTCAGATAACTTTTTTTTTCTTTTTTCCCGTTATTTGGGTGCAAAATAAGGACAAAAACAGAAAACCAAAATATTTCAAATAACTTTTTTTTTCTTTTTTCCCGTTATTTGGGTGCAAAATAAGGACAAAACAGAAAACCAAAATATTTCAAATAACTTTTTTTTTCTTTATTCCCGTTATTTGGGTGCAAAATAAGGACAAAACAGAAAACCAAAATATTTCATATAACTTTCTTTTTCTTTATTCCCGTTATTTGGGTGCAAAATAAGGACAAAAACAGAAAACCAAAATATTTGAAATAACTTTTTTTTTTTATTTTTTCCCGTTATTTGAGTGCAAAATAAGGACAAAAAGAGAAAACCAAAATATTTCAGATAATTTTTTTTTTATTTTTTCCCGTTATTTGGGTGCAAAATAAGGACAAAAACAGAAAACCAAAATATTTCAGATAACTTTTTTTTTCTTTTTTCCCGTTATTTGGGTGCAAAATAAGGACAAAAACAGAAAAACAAAATATTTCAGATAATTTTTTTTTTATTTTTTCCCGTTATTTGGGTGCAAAATAAGGACAACAACAGAAAACTAAAATATTTCAATTAACTTTTTTTTTTCTTTTTTCTCCTTTATTTGGGTGCTAGTTAAGGACAACAACAGAAAACCAAAATATTTCAAATAACTTTTTTTTTCTTTTATCCCGTTATTAATAAGGACAAAAAGAGAAAACCAAAATATTTCAAATAACTTTTTTTTTCTTTTACCCCGTTATTTGGATGCAAAATTAGGATAAAAACAGAAACCAAATTATTTCAAATAACTTTTTTTTTATTTTTTCCCGTTATTTAGGTGCAAAATAAGGACAAAAACAGAAAACCAAATATTTCAAATAACTTTTTTTTAATTTTTTCCTGTTGTTTGGGTGCAAAATAAGGACAAAAACAGAAAACCAAAATATTTCATATAACTTTTTTTTTGTTTTTTTCCCGTTATTTGGGAGCAAAATAAGGACAAAAAAAGAAAACCAAAATATTTCATATAACTTATTTGTTCTCTTTTCCCGTTATTTGCGTGCAAAATAAGGACAAAACAGAAAACCAAAATATTTGAAATAACTTTTTTTTTTATTTTTTCCCGTTATTTGGGTGCAAAATAAGGACAAAAACTGAAAACCAAAATATTTCAGATAACTTTTTTTTTCTTTTTTCCCGTTAATTGGGTGCAAAATAAGGACAAAAACAGAAAACCAAAATATTTCATATAACTTTTGTTTTCTTTTTTCCCGTTATTTAGGTGCAAAATAAGGACAAAAACAGAAAACCAAAATATTTCAGATACCTTTTTTTTCTTTTTTTCCCGCTATTTAGGTGCAAAATAAGGACAAAAACAGAAAACGAAAATATTTCAGATAACTTTTTTTTTCTTTTTTCCCGTTATTTGGGTGCAAAATAAGGACAAAAACAGAAACCAAATTATTTCAAATAACTTTTTTTTTATTTTTTCCCGTTATTTGGGTGCAAAATAAGGACAAAAACAGAAAACCAAATATTTCAAATAACTTTTTTTTAATTTTTTCCTGTTATTTGGGTGCAAAATAAGGACAAAAACAGAAAACCAAAATATTTCAGATAACTTTTTTTTTGTTCTTTTCCCGTTATTTGGGAGCAAAATAAGGACAAAAAAAGAAAACCAAAATATTTTATATAACTTATTTGTTCTCTTTTCCCGTTATTTAGGTGCAAAATAAGGACAAAAACAGAAAACCAAAATATTTCATATAACTTTTTTTTTATTTTTTCCTGTCATTTGGGTGCAAAATAAGGACAAAAACAGAAAACCAAAATATTTCAGATAACTTTTTTTTTGTTTTTTCCCGTTATTTGGGTGTAAAATAAGGACAAAAACAGAAAACCAAAATATATCAGATATTTTTTTTTCTTTTTTCCCGTTATTTGGGTGCAAAATAAGGACAAAAACAGAAAACCAATATATTTCAAATAACTTTTTTTTCTTTTTTGCCGTTATTTGGGTGCAAAATAAGGACAAAAACAGAAAACCAAAATATTTGAAATAACTTTTTTTTTATTTTTTCCCGTTATTCGGGTGTAAAATAAGAACAAAAACAGAAAACCAAAATATTTCAGATATCTTTTTTTTTAAATTTTCCCGTTATTTGGGTGCAAAATAAGGACAAAAACAGAAAACCAAAATATTTCAGATAACTTTTTTTTCTTTTTTCCCGTTATTTGGGTGCAAAATAAGGACAAAAACAGAAAACCAAAATATTTCAAATAACTTTTTTTTTATTTTTTCCCGTTATTTGAGTGCAAAATAAGGACAAAAACAGAAAACCAAAATATTTCAGATAATTTTTTTTTTATTTTTTCCCGTTATTTGGGTGCAAAATAAGGACAAAAACAGAAAAGCAAAATATTTCAAATAACTTTTTTTTTCTTTTTTCCCGTTATTTGGGAGCAAAATAAAGACAAAAGCAGAAAACCAAAATATTTCAAATAACTTTTTTTTTCTTTTTTCCCGTTATTTAGGTGCAAAATAAGGACAAAAATAGAAAACCAAAATATTTCAAATAACTTTTTTTCTCTTTTTTCCCGTTATTTAGGTGCAAAATAAGGACAAAAACAGAAAACCAAAATATTTCAAATAACTTTTTTCCCCCCCCGTTATTTAGGTGCAAATAAGGACAAAAACAGAAAACCAAAATATTTCAAATACCTTTTTTTTTCTTTTTTGCCGTTATTTGGGTGCAAAATAAGGACAAAAACAGAAAACCAAAATATTTGAAATAACTTTTTTTTTATTTTTTCCCGTTATTTGGGTATAAAATAAGGATAAAAACAGGAAGCCAAAATATTTCAGATAACTTTTTATTTTTTCCCCGTTATTTAGGTGTAAAATAAGGACAAAAACAGAAAACCAAAATATTTCAGATAACTTATTTTTTCTTTTTTCCCGTTATTTGGTTGCAAAATAAGGACAAAAACAGAAAACCAAAATATTTGAAATAACTATTTTTTTTATTTTTTCTCGTTATTTGGGTGCAAAATAAGGACAAAAACAGAAAACCAAAATATTTCAGATACCTTTTTTTTCTTTTTTCCCCTTTATTTGGGTGCAAGATAAGGACAACAACAGAAAACTAAAATATTTCAAATAACTTTTTTTTTTATTTTTTCCCGTTATTTGCGTGCAAAATAACAACAAAAACAGAAAACCAAAATATTGCAGATAACTTTTTTTTTTTTTTCCCGTTATTTGGTTGCAAAATAAGGACAAAAACAGAAAACCAAAATATTTCAAATAACTTTTTTTTTATTTTTTCCCGTTATTTGCGTGAAAAATAACAACAAAAACAGAAAACCAAAATATTGCAGATAACTTTTTTTTTTTTTTCCCGTTATTTGGTTGCAAAATAAGGACAAAAACAGAAAACCAAATATTTCAAATAACTTTTTTTTAATTTTTTCCCGTTATTTGGGTGCAAAATAAGGACAAAAACAGAAAACCAAAATATTTGAAATAACTTTTTTTTTATTTTTTCCCGTTATTTGGGTATAAAATAAGGACAAAAACAGAAAGCCAAAATATTTCAGATAACTTTTTATTTTTTCCCCGTTATTTAGGTGCAAAATAAGAACAAAAACAGAAAACCAAAATATTTCAGATACCTTTTTTTTCTTTTTTCCCGTTATTTAGGTGTAAAATAAGGACAAAAACAGAAAACCAAAATATTTCAGATAACTTATTTTTTCTTTTTTCCCGTTATTTGGTTGCAAAATAAGGACAAAAACAGAAAACCAAAATATTTCAAATAACTTTTTTTTTAATTTTTTCCCCCTTTATTTGGGTGCAAAATAAGGACAAAAACAGAAAACCAAAATATTTCAGATACCTTTTTTTTCTTTTTTCCCGTTATTTGGGTGCAAAATAAGGACAAAAACAGATAACCAAAATATTTCAAATAACTTTTTTTTTATTTTTTCCCGTTATTTGAGTGCAAAATAAGGACAAAAACAGAAAACCAAAATATTTCAGATAATTTTTTTTTTATTTTTTCCCGTTATTTGGGTGCAAAATAAGGACAACAACAGAAAACTAAAATATTTCAAATAACTTTTTTTTTTATTTTTTAATAAAAAAAATTATTTTGCACCCTTATTTGGGTGCAAAATAAGGACAAAAACAGAAAACCAAAATATTTCAGATAACTTTTTTTTTCTTTTTTCCCGTTATTTGGGTGCAAAATAAGGACAAAAACAGAAAACCAAAATATTTCAGATAACTTTTTTTTTCTTTTTTCCCGTTATTTGGGTGCAAAATAAGGACAAAAACAGAAAACCAAAATATTTCAAATAACTTTTTTTTTCTTTTTTCCCGTTATTTGAGTGCAAAATAAGGACAAAACAGAAAACCAAAATATTTCAAATAACTTTTTTTTTCTTTATTCCCGTTATTTGGGTGCAAAATAAGGACAAAACAGAAAACCAAAATATTTCATATAACTTTCTTTTTCTTTATTCCCGTTATTTGGGTGCAAAATAATGACAAAAACAGAAAACCAAAATATTTGAAATAACTTTTTTATTTTATTTTTTCCCGTTATTTGAGTGCAAAATAAGGACAAAAACAGAAAACCAAAATATTTCAGATAATTTTTTTTTTATTTTTTCCCGTTATTTGGGTGCAAAATAAGGACAAAAACAGAAAACCAAAATATTTCAGATAACTTTTTTTTTCTTTTTTCCCGTTATTTGGGTGCAAAATAAGGACAAAAACAGAAAACCAAAATATTTCAGATAATTTTTTTTTTATTTTTTCCCGTTATTTGGGTGCAAAATAAGGACAACAACAGAAAACTAAAATATTTCAAATAACTTTTTTTTTTATTTTTTCCCCTTATTTGGGTGCAAAATAAGGACAAAAACAGAAAACCAAAATATTTCAGATAACTTTTTTTTTCTTTTTTCCCGTTATTTGGGTGCAAAATAAGGACAAAAACAGAAAACCAAAATATTTCAGATACCTTTTTTTTCTTTTTTCCCCTTTATTTGGGTGCTAGTTAAGGACAACAACAGAAAACCAAAATATTTCAAATAACTTTTTTTTTCTTTTATCCCGTTATTAATAAGGACAAAAAGAGAAAACCAAAATATTTCAAATAACTTTTTTTTTCTTTTACACCGTTATTTGGATGCAAAATTAGGATAAAAACAGAAACCAAATTATTTCAAATAACTTTTTTTTTATTTTTTCCCGTTATTTAGGTGCAAAATAAGGACAAAAACAGAAAACCAAATATTTCAAATAACTTTTTTTTAATTTTTTCCTGTTGTTTGGGTGCAAAATAAGGACAAAAACAGAAAACCAAAATATTTCAGATAACTTTTTTTTTGTTTTTTTCCCGTTATTTGGGAGCAAAATAAGGACAAAAAAAGAAAACCAAAATATTTCATATAACTTATTTGTTCTCTTTTCCCGTTATTTGGGTGCAAAATAAGGACAAAACAGAAAACCAAAATATTTGAAATAACTTTTTTTTTTATTTTTTCCCGTTATTTGGGTGCAAAATAAGGACAAAAACTGAAAACCAAAATATTTCAGATAACTTTTTTTTTCTTTTTTCCCGTTAATTGGGTGCAAAATAAGGACAAAAACATAAAACCAAAATATTTCATATAACTTTTTTTTTCTTTTTTCCCGTTATTTAGGTGCAAAATAAGGACAAAAACAGAAAACCAAAATATTTCAGATACCTTTTTTTTCTTTTTTCCCGCTATTTAGGTGCAAAATAAGGACAAAAACAGAAAACGAAAATATTTCAGATAACTTTTTTTTTCTTTTTTCCCGTTATTTGGGTGCAAAATAAGGACAAAAACAGAAACCAAATTATTTCAAATAACTTTTTTTTTATTTTTTCCCGTTATTTGGGTGCAAAATAAGGACAAAAACAGAAAACCAAATATTTCAAATAACTTTTTTTTAATTTTTTCCTGTTATTTGGGTGCAAAATTAGGACAAAAACAGAAAACCAAAATATTTCAGATAACTTTTTTTTTGTTCTTTTCCCGTTATTTGGGAGCAAAATAAGGACAAAAAAAGAAAACCAAAATATTTTATATAACTTATTTGTTCTCTTTTCCCGTTATTTAGGTGCAAAATAAGGACAAAAACAGAAAACCAAAATATTTCATATAACTTTTTTTTTATTTTTTCCTGTCATTTGGGTGCAAAATAAGGACAAAAACAGAAAACCAAAATATTTCAGATAACTTTTTTTTTCTTTTTTCCCGTTATTTGGGTGCAAAATAAGGACAAAAACAGAAATCCAAAATATTTCAGATAATTTCTTTATCTTTTTTCCCGTTATTTAGGTGCAAAATAAGGACAAAAACAGAAAACCAATATATTTCAAATAACTTTTTTTTTCTTTTTTCCCGTTATTTAGGTGCAAAATAAGGACAAAAACAGAAAACCAAAATATTTCAGATAACTTTTTTTTTATTTTTTCCCGTTATTTGGGTGCAAAATAAGGACAAAAACAGAAAACCAAAATATTTCAAATAACTTTTTTTTTCTTTTTTCCCGTTATTTGGGTGCAAAATAAGGACAAAACAGAAAACCAAAATATTTCAAATAACTTTTTTTTTCTTTATTCCCGTTATTTGGGTGCAAAATAAGGACAAAAACAGAAAACCAAAATATTTCAAATAACCTTTTTTTGCTCTTTTCCCGTTATTTGGGTGCAAAATAAGGACAAAACAGAAAACCAAAATATTTCAAATAACTTTTTTTTTCTTTATTCCCGTTATTTGGGTACAAAATAAGGACAAAAACAGAAAACCAAAATATTTGAAATAACTTTTTTTTTTATTTTTTCCCGTTATTTGGGTGCAAAATAAAGACAAAAACAGAAAACCAAAATATTTCAGATACCTTTTTTTTCTTTTTTCCCCTTTATTTGGGTGCAAGATAAGGACAACAACAGAAAACCAAAATATTTCAAATAACTTTTTTTTTCTTTTATCCCGTTATTAATAAGGACAAAAAGAGAAAACCAAAATATTTCAAATAACTTTTTTTTCCTTTTATCCCGTTATTTGGATGCAAAATTAGGATAAAAACAGAAATCCAAAATATTTCAGATAAATTTTTTTTTATTTTTTCCCGTTATTAGGGTGCAAAATAAGGACAAAAACAGAAAACCAAAATATTTCAGATAACTTTTTTTTTGTTATTTTTCCGTTATTTGGGAGCAAAATAAGAACAAAAAAAGAAAACCAAAATATTTCATATAACTTATTTGTTCTTTTTTCCCGTTATTTAGGTGCAAAATAAGGACAAAAATAGAAAACCAAAATATTTCAAATAACTTTTTTTTTATTTTTCCCTGTTATTTGGGTGCAAAATAAGGACAAAAACAGAAAACCAAAATATTTCAGATAACTTTTTTTTGTTTTTTCCCGTTATTTGGGTGCAAAATAAGGACAAAAACAGAAAACCAAAATATATCAGATAATTTTTTTTTCTTTTTTCCCGTTATTTGGATGCAAAATAAGGACAAAATCAGAAAACCAATATATTTCAAATAACTTTTTTTTTCTTTTTTGCCGTTATTCGGTGTAAAATAAGGACAAAAACAGAAAACCAAAATATTTCAGATACCTTTTTTTTATTTTTTCCCGTTATTTGGGTGGAAAATAAGGACAAAAACTGAAAACCAAAATATTTGAATTAACTTTTTTTTTATTTTTTCCCGTTATTTGGGTGCAAAATAAGTGCAAAAACAGAAAAACAAAATATTTCAGATAACTTTTTTTTTCTTTTTCCTCGTTATTTGGGTGCAAAATCAGGACAAAAACAGAAAACCAAAATATTTCAAATAACTTTTTTTTTATTTTTTCCCGTTATTTGCGTGCAAAATAACAACAAAAACAGAAAACCAAAATATTTCAGATAACTTTTTTTTTTTTTTCCGTTATTTGGTTGCAAAATAAGGACAAAAACAGAAAACCAAATATTTCAAATAACTTTTTTTTAATTTTTTCCCGTTATTTGGGTGCAAAATAAGGATAAAAACAGTAAACCAAAATATTTCAGATACATTTTTTTTTTCCCGTTATTTGGGAGCAAAATAAGGACAAAAAAAGAAAACCAAAATATTTCATATAACTTATTTGTTCTCTTTTCCCGTGATTTGGGTGGAAAATAAGGACAAAAACAGAAAACCAAAATATTTCAAATAACTTTTTTTTGCTCTTTTCCCGTTATTTGGGTGCAAAATAAGGACAAAACAGAAAACCAAAATATTTCAAATAACTTTTTTTTTCTTTATTCCCGTTATTTGGGTGCAAAATAAGGACAAAAACAGAAAACCAAAATATTTGAAATAACTTTTTTTTTTATTTTTTCCCGTTATTTGGGTGCAAAATAAAGACAAAAACAGAAAACAAAAATATTTCAGATACCTTTTTTTTCTTTTTTCCCCTTTATTTGGGTGCAAGATAAGGACAACAACAGAAAACCAATATATTTAAAATAACTTTTTTTTTCTTTTATCCCGTTATTAATAAGGACAAAAAGAGAAAACCAAAATATTTCAAATAACTTTTTTTTCCTTTTATCCCGTTATTTGGATGCAAAATTAGGATAAAAACAGAAATCCAAAATATTTCAGATAAATTTTTTTTTATTTTTTCCCGTTATTAGGGTGCAAAATAAGGACAAAAACAGAAAACCAAAATATTTCAGATAACTTTTTTTTTGTTATTTTCCCGTTATTTGGGAGCAAAATAAGAACAAAAAAAGAAAACCAAAATATTTCATATAACTTATTTGTTCTTTTTTCCCGTTATTTAGGTGCAAAATAAGGACAAAAATAGAAAACCAAAATATTTCAAATAACTTTTTTTTTATTTTTCCCTGTTATTTGGGTGCAAAATAAGGACAAAAACAGAAAACCAAAATATTTCAGATAACTTTTTTTTCTTTTTTCCCGTTATTCGGTGTAAAATAAGGACAAAAACAGAAAACCAAAATATTTCAGATACCTTTTTTTAATTTTTTCCCGTTATTTGGGTGGAAAATAAGGACAAAAACAGAAAACCAAAATATTTGAATTAATTTTTTTTTATTTTTTCCCGTTATTTGGGTGCAAAATAAGTGCAAAAACAGAAAAACAAAATATTTCAGATAACTTTTTTTTTCTTTTTCCTCGTTATTTGGGTGCAAAATCAGGACAAAAACAGAAAACCAAAATATTTCAAATAACTTTTTTTTTATTTTTTCCCGTTATTTGCGTGCAAAATAAGAACAAAAACAGAAAACCAAAATATTGCAGATAACTTTTTTTTTTTTCCCCGTTATTTGGTTGCAAAATAAGGACAAAAACAGAAAACCAAATATTTCAAATAACTTTTTTTTAATTTTTTCCCGTTATTTGGGTGCAAAATAAGGATAAAAACAGTAAACCAAAATATTTCAGATACATTTTTTTTTTTTTGCCCGCTATTTGGGAGCAAAATAAGGACAAAAAAAGAAAACCAAAATATTTCATATAACTTATTTGTTCTCTTTTCCCGTTATTTGGGTGGAAAATAAGGACAAAAACAGAAAACCAAAATATTTGAATTAACTTTTTTTTTATTTTTTCCCGTTATTTGGTGCAAAATAAGTGCAAAAACAGAAAACCAAAATATTTCAGATAACTTTTTTTTTCTTTTTTCCCGTTATTTGGGTGCAAAATAAGGACAAAAACAGAAAACCAAAATATTTCAAATAACTTTTTTTTGCTCTTTTCCCGTTATTTGGGTGCAAAATAAGGACAAAACAGAAAACCAAAATATTTCAAATAACTTTTTTTTTTTATTCCCGTTATTTGGGTGCAAAATAAGGACAAAAACAGAAAACCAAAATATTTGTAATAACTTTTTTTTTCATTTTTTCCCGTTATTTGGGTGCAAAATAAGGACAAAAACAGAAAACCAAAATATTTCAGATACCTTTTTTTTCTTTTATCCCGTTATTAATAAGGACAAAAAGAGAAAACCAAAATATTTCAAATAACTTTTTTTTTCTTTTATCCCGTTATTTGGATGCAAAATTAGGATAAAAACAGAAATCCAAAATATTTCAGATAAATTTTTTTTTATTTTTTCCCGTTATTAGGGTGCAAAATACGGACAAGAACAGAAAACCAAAATATTTCAGATAACTTTTTTTTTGTTATTTTCCCGTTATTTGGGAGCAAAATAAGAACAAAAAAATAAAACCAAAATATTTCATATAACTTATTTGTTCTTTTTTCCCGTTATTTAGGTGCAAAATAAGGACAAAAAGAGAAAACCAAAATATTTCAAATAACTTTTTTTTTATTTTTCCCCGTTATTTGGGTGCAAAATAAGGACAAAAACAGAAAACCAAAATATGTCAGATAACTTTTTTTTTGTTTTTTCCCGTTATTTGGGTGCAAAATAAGGACAAAGTCAGAAAACCAATATATTTCAAATAACTTTTTTTTTCTTTTTTGCCGTTATTTGGGTGCAAAATAAGGGCAAAAACAGAAAACCAAAATATTTCAAATAACTTTTTTTTAATTTTTTCCCGTTATTCGGGTGTAAAATAAGAACAAAAACAGAAAACCAAAATATTTCAGATACCTTTTTTTTTATTTTTTCCCGTTATTTGGGTGGAAAATATGGACAAAAACAGAAAACCAAAATATTTGAATTAACTTTTTTTTTATTTTTTCCCGAAATATTTTGTTTTTCAAAAACAGAAAAACAAAATATTTCAGATAACTTTTTTTTTCTTTTTCCTCGTTATTTGGGTGCAAAATAAGGACAAAAACAGAAAACCAAAATATTTCATATAACTTATTTGTTCTTTTTTCCCGTTATTTAGGTGCAAAATAAGGACAAAAAGAGAAAACCAAAATATTTCAAATAACTTTTTTTTTATTTTTCCCCGTTATTTGGGTGCAAAATAAGGACAAAAACAGAAAACCAAAATATTTCAGATAACTTTTTTTTTGTTTTTTCCCGTTATTTGGGTGCAAAATAAGGACAAAATCAGAAAACCAATATATTTCAAATAACTTTTTTTTTCTTTTTTGCCGTTATTTGGGTGCAAAATAAGGGCAAAAACAGAAAACCAAAATATTTCAGATAACTTTTTTTTTCTTTTTTCCCGTTATTTGGTTGCAAAATTAGGACAAAAACAGAAAACCGTCTCCGTGCAAAATAAGGACAAAAACAGAAAACCAAATATTTCAAATAACTTTTTTTTAATTTTTTCCCGTTATTGGGTGCAAAATAAGGAAAAAAACAGAAAACCAAAATATTTCAGATAACTTTTTTTTTGTTTTTTCCCCTTATTTGGGAGCAAAATAAGGACAAAAAAAGAAAACCAAAATATTTCATATAAGTTATTTGTTCTCTTTTCCCGTTATTTAGGTGCAAAATAAGGACAAAAACAGAAAACCAAAATATTTCAAATAACTTTTTTTTTGTTATTTTCCCGTTATTTGAGTGCAAATTAAGGACAAAAACAGAAAACCAAAATATTTCAGACAATTTTTTTTTTATTTTTTCCCGTTATTTGGGTGCAAAATAAGGACAAAAACTGAAAACCAAAATATTTCAGATAACTTTTTATTTTTTCCCCGTTATTTAGGTGCAAAATAAGGACAAAAACAGAAAACCAAAATATTTCAGATACCTTTTTTTTCTTTTTTCACGTTATTTAGGTGCGAAATAATGACAAAAACAGAAAACCAATATATTTCAAATAACTTTTTTTTTTATTTTTTCCCGTTATTTGGGTGGAAAATAAGGACAAAAACAGAAAACCAAAATATTTTAGATAACTTATTTTGTCTTTTTTCCCGTTATTTGGTTGCAAAATAAGGACAAAAACAGAAAACCAAAATATTTCAAATAACAGTTTTTTTATTTTTTCCCGTTATTTGGGTGCAAAATAAGGACAAAAACAGAAAACCAAAATATTTCAGACAACTTTTTTTTCTTTTTCCCCCTTTATTTGGTTGCAAAATAAGAACAAAAACAGAAAACCAAAATATTTCAGATAACTTTTTTTTTCTTTTTTCCCGTTATTTGGGTGCAAAATAAGGACAAAAACAGAAAACCAAAATATTTCAGATAATTTTTTTTTCTTTTTTCCCGTTATTTAGGTGCAAAATAAGAACAAAAACAGAACACCAAAATATTTCAGATACCTTTTTTTTCTTTTTTTCCCGCTATTTAGGTGCAAAATAAGGACAAAAACAGAAAACCAATATATTTCAAATAACTTTTTTTTTCTTTTTTCTCGTTATTTGGGTGCAAAATAAGGACAAAAACAGAAAACCAAACTATTTCAGATAACTTTTTTTTTCTTTTTTCCCGTTATTTGGGTGCAAAATAAGGACAAAAACAGAAAACCAAAATATTTCAAATAACTTTTTTTTTCTTTTTTCCCGTTATTTGGGTGCAAAATAGTACAAAAACAGAAAACCAAAATATTTCAGATACCTTTTTCTTCTTTTTTCCCCTTTATTTGGGTGCAAAATAAGGACAACAACAGAAAACCAAAATATTTCAAATGACTTTTTTTTTCTTTTATCCCGTTATTAATAAGGACAAAATGAGAAAACCAAAATATTTCAAATAACTTTTTTTTTCTTTTATCCCGTTATTTGGATGCAAAATAAGGATAAAAACTGAAATCCAAAATATTTCAGATAAATTTTTTTTTATTTTTTCCCGTTATTAGGGTGCAAAATAAGAACAAAAAAAGAAAACCAAAATATTTCATATAACTTATTTGTTCTTTTTTCCCGTTATTTAGGTGCAAAATAAGGACAAAAACAGAAAACCAAAATATTTCAGATACCTTTTTTTTCTTTTTTCACGTTATTTAGGTGCGAAATAATGACAAAAACAGAAAACCAATATATTTCAAATAACTTTTTTTTTTATTTTTTCCCGTTATTTGGGTGGAAAATAAGGACAAAAACCAAAATATTTTAGATAACTTATTTTTTCTTTTTTCCCGTTATTTGGTTGCAAAATAAGGACAAAAACAGAAAACCAAAATATTTCAAATAACTGTTTTTTTATTTTTTCCCGTTATTTGGGTGCAAAATAAGGACAAAAACAGAAAACCAAAATATTTCAGACAACTTTTTTTTCTTTTTCCCCCTTTATTTGGTTGCAAAATAAGAACAAAAACAGAAAACCAAAATATTTCAGATAACTTTTTTTTTCTTTTTTCCCGTTATTTGGGTGCAAAATAAGGACAAAAACAGAAAACCAAAATATTTCAGATAATTTTTTTTTCTTTTTTCCCGTTATTTAGGTGCAAAATAAGGACAAAAACAGAACACCAAAATATTTCAGATACCTTTTTTTTCTTTTTCCCCCTTTATTTGGTTGCAAAATAAGAACAAAAACAGAAAACCAAAACATTTCAGATAACTTTTTTTTTCTTTTTTCCCGTTATTTGGGTGCAAAATAAGGACAAAAACAGAAAACCAAAATATTTCAGATAACTTTTTTTTTCTTTTTTCCCGCTATTTAGGTGCAAAATAAGGACAAAAACAGAAAACCAATATATTTCAAATAACTTTTTTTTTCTTTTTTCTCGTTATTTGGGTGCAAAATAAGGACAAAAACAGAAAACCAAACTATTTCAGATAACTTTTTTTTTCTTTTTTCCCGTTATTTGGGTGCAAAATAAGGACAAAAACAGAAAACCAAAATATTTCAAATAACTTTTTTTTTCTTTTTTCCCGTTATTTGGGTGCAAAATAAGGCCAAAAACAGAAAACCAAAATATTTCAAATAACTTTTTTTTTATTTTTTCCCGTTACTTGGGTGCAAAATAAGGACAAAAACAGAAAACCAAAATATTTCAGATAACTTTTTGTTGTTTTTTCCCGTTATTTGGGTGCAAAATAAGGACAAAAACAGAAAACCAATATATTTCAAATAACTTTTTTTTCTTTTTTGCCGTTATTTGGGTGCAAAATAAGGACAAAAACAGAAAACCAAAATATTTCAAATAACTTTTTTTTTATTTTTTCCCGTTATTCGGGTGTAAAATAATAACAAAAACAGAAAACCAAAATATTTCAGATAACTTTTTTTTCTTTTTTCCCGTTATTTGGGTGCAAAATAAGGACAAAAACTGAAAACCAAAATATTTCAAATAACTTTTTTTTTATTTTTTCCCGTTATTTGGGTGCAAAATAAGGACAAAAACAGAAAACCAAAATATTTCAAATAAATTTTTTTTTGTTTTTTGCCGGTTTTTGGGTGCAAAATAAGGACAAAAACAGAAAACCAAAATATATCAGATAACTTTTTTTTTTCTTTTTTCCCGTTATTTGGGTGCAAAATAAGGACAAAAACAGAAAACCAAAATATTTCAGATAACTTTTTTTATTTTATCCCGTTATTTGGGTGCGAAATAAGGACAAAAACAGAAAACCAAAATATTTCAGATAACTTTTTTTTTCTTTTTTCCCGTAATTTGGGTGCAAAATAAGGACAAATACAGAAAACCAAAATATTTCAGATAACTTTTTTTTTATTTTTTCCCGTTATTTGGGTGCAAAATAAGGACAAAAACAGAAAACCAAAATATTTCAGATAACTTTTTTTCTATTTTTTCCCGTTATTTGGGTGCAAAATAAAGACAAAAACAGAAAACCAAATTATTTCAAATAATTTTTTTTTTTATTTTTTCCCGTTATTTGGGTGCTAAATGAGGACAAAAACAGAAAACCAAAATATATCAGATAACTTTTTTTTTTCTTTTTTCCCGTTATTCGGGTGTAAAATAATAACAAAAACAGAAAACCAAAATATTTCAGATAACTTTTTTTTCTTTTTTCCCGTTATTTGGGTGCAAAATAAAGACAAAAACAGAAAACCAAATTATTTCAAATAATTTTTTTTTTTATTTTTTCCCGTTATTTGGGTGCTAAGTGAGGACAAAAACAGAAAACCAAAATATATCAGATAACTTTTTTTTTCTTTTTTCCCGCTATTTAGGTGCAAAATAAGGACAAAAACAGAAAACCAATATATTTCAAATAACTTTTTTTTTCTTTTTTCTCGTTATTTGGGTGCAAAATAAGGACAAAAACAGAAAACCAAACTATTTCAGATAACTTTTTTTTTCTTTTTTCCCGTTATTTGGGTGCAAAATAAGGACAAAAACAGAAAACCAAAATATTTCAAATAACTTTTTTTTTCTTTTTTCCCGTTATTTGGGTGCAAAATAAGGCCAAAAACAGAAAACCAAAATATTTCAAATAACTTTTTTTTTATTTTTTCCCGTTACTTGGGTGCAAAATAAGGACAAAAACAGAAAACCAAAATATTTCAGATAACTTTTTGTTGTTTTTTCCCGTTATTTGGGTGCAAAATAAGGACAAAAACAGAAAACCAATATATTTCAAATAACTTTTTTTTCTTTTTTGCCGTTATTTGGGTGCAAAATAAGGACAAAAACAGAAAACCAAAATATTTCAAATAACTTTTTTTTTATTTTTTCCCGTTATTCGGGTGTAAAATAATAACAAAAACAGAAAACCAAAATATTTCAGATAACTTTTTTTCTTTTTTCCCGTTATTTGGGTGCAAAATAAGGACAAAAACTGAAAACCAAAATATTTCAAATAACTTTTTTTTTATTTTTTCCCGTTATTTGGGTGCAAAATAAGGACAAAAACAGAAAACCAAAATATTTCAGATAAATTTTTTTTTGTTTTTTGCCGGTTTTTGGGTGCAAAATAAGGACAAAAACAGAAAACCAAAATATATCAGATAACTTTTTTTTTTCTTTTTTCCCGTTATTTGGGTGCAAAATAAGGACAAAAACAGAAAACCAAAATATTTCAGATAACTTTTTTTATTTTATCCCGTTATTTGGGTGCGAAATAAGGACAAAAACAGAAAACCAAAATATTTCAGATAACTTTTTTTTTCTTTTTTCCCGTAATTTGGGTGCAAAATAAGGACAAAAACAGAAAACCAAAATATTTCAGATAACTTTTTTTTTATTTTTTCCCGTTATTTGGGTGCAAAATAAGGACAAAAACAGAAAACCAAAATATTTCAGATAACTTTTTTTCTATTTTTTCCCGTTATTTGGGTGCAAAATAAAGACAAAAACAGAAAACCAAATTATTTCAAATAATTTTTTTTTTTATTTTTTCCCGTTATTTGGGTGCTAAATGAGGACAAAAACAGAAAACCAAAATATATCAGATAACTTTTTTTTTTCTTTTTTCCCGTTATTCGGGTGTAAAATAATAACAAAAACAGAAAACCAAAATATTTCAGATAACTTTTTTTTCTTTTTTCCCGTTATTTGGGTGCAAAATAAAGACAAAAACAGAAAACCAAATTATTTCAAATAATTTTTTTTTTTATTTTTTCCCGTTATTTGGGTGCTAAGTGAGGACAAAAACAGAAAACCAAAATATATCAGATAACTTTTTTTTTCTTTTTTCCCGCTATTTAGGTGCAAAATAAGGACAAAAACAGAAAACCAATATATTTCAAATAACTTTTTTTTTCTTTTTTCTCGTTATTTGGGTGCAAAATAAGGACAAAAACAGAAAACCAAACTATTTCAGATAACTTTTTTTTTCTTTTTTCCCGTTATTTGGGTGCAAAATAAGGACAAAAACAGAAAACCAAAATATTTCAAATAACTTTTTTTTTCTTTTTTCCCGTTATTTGGGTGCAAAATAAGGCCAAAAACAGAAAACCAAAATATTTCAAATAACTTTTTTTTTATTTTTTCCCGTTACTTGGGTGCAAAATAAGGACAAAAACAGAAAACCAAAATATTTCAGATAACTTTTTGTTGTTTTTTCCCGTTATTTGGGTGCAAAATAAGGACAAAAACAGAAAACCAATATATTTCAAATAACTTTTTTTTCTTTTTTGCCGTTATTTGGGTGCAAAATAAGGACAAAAACAGAAAACCAAAATATTTCAAATAACTTTTTTTTTATTTTTTCCCGTTATTCGGGTGTAAAATAATAACAAAAACAGAAAACCAAAATATTTCAGATAACTTTTTTTTCTTTTTTCCCGTTATTTGGGTGCAAAATAAGGACAAAAACTGAAAACCAAAATATTTCAAATAACTTTTTTTTTATTTTTTCCCGTTATTTGGGTGCAAAATAAGGACAAAAACAGAAAACCAAAATATTTCAGATAAATTTTTTTTTGTTTTTTGCCGGTTTTTGGGTGCAAAATAAGGACAAAAACAGAAAACCAAAATATATCAGATAACTTTTTTTTTTCTTTTTTCCCGTTATTTGGGTGCAAAATAAGGACAAAAACAGAAAACCAAAATATTTCAGATAACTTTTTTTATTTTATCCCGTTATTTGGGTGCGAAATAAGGACAAAAACAGAAAACCAAAATATTTCAGATAACTTTTTTTTTCTTTTTTCCCGTAATTTGGGTGCAAAATAAGGACAAATACAGAAAACCAAAATATTTCAGATAACTTTTTTTTTATTTTTTCCCGTTATTTGGGTGCAAAATAAGGACAAAAACAGAAAACCAAAATATTTCAGATAACTTTTTTTCTATTTTTTCCCGTTATTTGGGTGCAAAATAAAGACAAAAACAGAAAACCAAATTATTTCAAATAATTTTTTTTTTTATTTTTTCCCGTTATTTGGGTGCTAAATGAGGACAAAAACAGAAAACCAAAATATATCAGATAACTTTTTTTTCTTTTTTCCCGTTATGTGGGTGCAAAATAAGGACAAAAACTGAAAACCAAAATATTTCAAATAACTTTTTTTTTATTTTTTCCCGTTATTTGGGTGCAATATAAGGACAAAAACAGAAAACCAAAATATTTCAGATAAATTTTTTTTTGTTTTTTGCCGGTTTTTGGGTGCAAAATAAGGACAAAAACAGAAAACCAAAATATTTCAGATAACTTTTTTTCTATTTTTTCCCGTTATTTGGGTGCAAAATAAAGACAAAAACAGAAAACCAAATTATTTCAAATAATTTTTTTTTTTATTTTTTCCCGTTATTTGGGTGCTAAATGAGGACAAAAATAGAAAACCAAATATTTCAAATAACTTTTTTTTTATTTTTTCCCGTTATTTTGGTGCAAAATAAGGATAAAAACAGAAAACCAAAATATTTCAGATAACTTCTTTTTCTTTTTTCCCGTTATTTGGGTGCAAAATAATAATAATAAACTCCCACGCCACCTTTCCCCTCCTAATTCCTCACGTGAAGAGGACCATTCTTTATTATTATTTTCTGCATGAATGTATTGAGGTACATTCATGCAAAGGTATCAAGAAGTTTAGAGAAAAAAAGAAAAAATAATTCATGTAAAATATTGATAATGAAGCGCATAAACCACTTGATACCTTCACCACTACCAGAAATATACCTCCACCACTATCAGAAATAATAACAAAAAAAGAGGAAAGCAAGGCACATAGGACATGCTTAGTACAAGCATTACAATAAAGAGCTGAACCAATCAATTATTACTGCATTCGGACGTTGTAGTAATAGATTACAACCTGCATTTTGCTTCCCTATTCTAAAAGAAAGTTACTACTTCCCTCCACTGTCATCCATTACTACAGGTCAGAGTCTGGAAAATGTTATCCAGACCAGTAACTGATTGGTTAAAAATTATAAACATATATATAAATTAAATTAATAGAATAAAAACATATATACAAAAACCAAGCTCAAATTAAGAGACTATTGGCTATAGGCTTCACAGTTCTGAAAAGAACGCTACTACTTCCTTAAGCCGTCATCTAATAGGTCGAGCATACAATAGTATTTATACTGCAATCACAGAAAAAGAAGTGAAATAGTCAATTAAAAATTAAAGTTCTTAAAATTAAATTAAAATTAAAATAAAAGTGTGACAAAACAAATTGAATGTATATACAAAAGCATATATACAAAACATGCAATTATTATTATTTGGGTGCAAAATAAGGACAAAAACAGAAAACCAAAATATTTCAGATACATTTTTTTTTATTTTTTCCCGTTATTAGGGTGCAAAATAAGGACAAAAACAGAAAACCAATATATTTCAAATAATTTTTTTTTTTCTTTTTTGCCGTTATTTGGGTGCAAAATAAGGACAAAAACAGAAAACCAAAATATTTCAAATAACTTTTTTTTTATTTTTGCCCGTTATTCGGGTGTAAAATAAGGACAAAAACAGAAAACCAAAATATTTCAGATACCTTTTTTTTTTATTTTTTCCCGTTATTTGGGTGCAAAATAAGGACAAAAACAGAAAACCAAAATATTTCAGATAACTTTTTTTTCTTTTTTCCCGTTATTTGGATGCAAAATTAGGACAAAAACAGAAAACCAAAATATTTCAAATAACTTTTTTTTTATTTTTTCCCGTTATTTGGGTGCAAAATAAGGACAAAAACAGAAAACCAAAATATATCAGATAACTTTTTTTTTCTTTTTTCCCGTTATTTGGGTGCAAAATAAGGACAAAAACAGAAAACCAAAATATTTCAAATACCTTTTTTTTTATTTTTTCCGTTTATTCGGGTGTAAAATAAGAACAAAAACAGAAAACCAAAATATTTCAGATACCTTTTTTTTATTTTTTCCCGTTATTTGGGTGCAATATAAGGACAAAAACAGAAAACCAAAATATTTCAGATAACTTTTTTTTCTTTTTTCTCGTTATTTGGGTGCAAAATAAGGACAAAAACAGAAAACCAAAATATTTCAATTAATTTTTTTTTTTATTTTTCCCGTTATTTGAGTGCAAATTAAGGACAAAAACAGAAAACCAAAATATTTCAGATAATTTTTTTTTTATTTTTTCCCGTTATTTGGGTGCAAAATAAGGACAAAAACTGAAAACCAAAATATTTCAGATAACTTTTTATTTTTTCCCCGTTATTTAGGTGCAAAATAAGGACAAAAACAGAAAACCAAAATATTTCAGATACCTTTTTTTTCTTTTTTCACGTTATTTAGGTGCGAAATAATGACAAAAACAGAAAACCAATATATTTCAAATAACTTTTTTTTTTATTTTTTCCCGTTATTTGGGTGGAAAATAAGGACAAAAACAGAAAACCAAAATATTTTAGATAACTTATTTTTTCTTTTTTCCCGTTATTTGGTTGCAAAATAAGGACAAAAACAGAAAACCAAAATATTTCAAATAACTGTTTTTTTATTTTTTCCCGTTATTTGGGTGCAAAATAAGGACAAAAACAGAAAACCAAAATATTTCAGACAACTTTTTTTTCTTTTTCCCCCTTTATTTGGGTGCAAAATAAGAACAAAAACAGAAAACCAAAATATTTCAGATAACTGTTTTTTTTTTTTCCCGTTATTTGGGTGCAAAATAAGGACAAAAACAGAAAACCAAAATATTTCAGATAATTTTTTTTTTCTTTTTTCCCGTTATTTAGGTGCAAAATAAGGACAAAAACAGAACACCAAAATATTTCAGATACCTTTTTTTTCTTTTTTTCCCGCTATTTAGGTGCAAAATAAGGACAAAAACAGAAAACCAATATATTTCAAATAACTTTTTTTTTCTTTTTTCCCGTTACTTGGGTGCAAAATAAGGACAAAAACGGAAAACCAAACTATTTCAGATAACTTTTTTTTTCTTTTTTCCCGTTATTTGGGTGCAAAATAAGGACAAAAACAGAAAACCAAAATATTTCAAATAACTTTTTTTTTCTTTTTTCCCGTTATTTGGGTGCAAAATAAGTACAAAAACAGAAAACCAAAATATTTCAGATACCTTTTTTTTCTATTTTCCCCTTTATTTGGGTGCAAAATAAGGACAACAACAGAAAACCAAAATATTTCAAATTACTTTTTTTTTCTTTTATCCCGTTATTAATAAGGACAAAATGAGAAAACCAAAATATTTCAAATAACTTTTTTTTTCTTTTATCCCGTTATTTGGATGCAAAATAAGGATAAAAACTGAAATCCAAAATATTTCAGATAAATTTTTTTTTATTTTTTCCCGTTATTAGGGTGCAAAATAAGGACAAAAACAGAAAACCAAAATATTTCAGATAACTTTTTTTTGGTTATTTTCCCGTTATTTGGGAGCAAAATAAGAACAAAAAAAGAAAACCAAAATATTTCATATAACTTATTTGTTCTTTTTTCCCGTTATTTGGGTGCAAAATAAGGACAAAAACAGAAAACCAAAATATATCAGATAATTTTTTTTTTCTTTTTTCCCGTTATTTGGGTGCAAAATAAGGACAAAAACAGAAAACCAATATATTTCAAATAACTTTTTTTTCTTTTTTGCCGTTATTTGGGTTCAAAATAAGGACAAAAACAGAAAACCAAAATATTTCAAATAACTTTTTTTTTATTTTTTCCCGTTATTCGGGTGTAAAATAATAACAAAAACAGAAAACCAAAATATTTCAGATACCTCTTTTTTTATTTTTTCCCGTTATTTGGGTGCAAAATAAGGACAAAAACAGAAAACCAAAATATTTCAGATAACTTTTTTTTCTTTTTTCCCGTTATTTGGGTGCAAAAAAAGGACAAAAACAGAAAACCAAAATATTTCAAATAACTTTTTTTTTATTTTTTCCCGTTATTTGGGTGCAAAATAAGGACAAAAACAGAAAACCAAAATATTTCAGATAAATTTTTTTTTGTTTTTTGCCGGTTTTTGGGTGCAAAATAAGGACAAAAACAGAAAACCAAAATATATCAGATAACTTTTTTTTTTCTTTTTTCCCGTTATTTGGGTGCAAAATAAAGACAAAAACATAAAACCAAATTATTTCAAATAATTTTTTTTTATTATTTTTTCCCGTTATTTGGGTGCAAAATGAGTACAAAAACAGAAAACCAAATATTTCAAATAACTTTTTTTTTATTTTTTCCCGTTATTTTGGTGCAAAATAAGGATAAAAACAGAAAACCAAAATATTTCAGATAACTTTTTTTTTCTTTTTTCCCGTTATTTGGGTGCAAAATAATAATAATAAAGTCCCACGCCACCTTTCCCCTCCTAATTCCTCACGTGAAGAGGACCATTCTTTATTATTATTTTCTGCATGAATGTATTGAGGTACATTCATGCACAGGTATCATGAAGTTTAGAGAAAAAAAGAAAAAATAATTCATGTAAAATATTGATAATGAAGCGCATAAACCACTTGATACCTTCACCACTACCAGAAATATACCTCCACCACTATCAGAAATAATAACAAAAAAAGAGGAAAGCAAGGCACATAGGACATGCTTAGTACAAGCATCACAATAAAGAGCTGAACCAATCAATTATTACTGCATTCGGACGTTGTAGTAATAGATTACAACCTGCATTGGGCTTCCCTATTCTAAAAGAAAGTTACTACTTCCCTCCACTGTCATCCATTACTACAGGTCAGAGTCTGGAAAATGTTATCCAGACCAGTAACTGATTGGTTAAAAATTATAAACATATATATAAATTAAATTAATAGAATAAAAACATATATACAAAAACCAAGCTCAAATTAAGAGACTATTGGCTATAGGCTTCACAGTTCTGAAAAGAACGCTACTACTTCCTTAAGCCGCATACAATAGTATTTATACTGCAATTACAGAAAAAGAAGTGAAATAGTCAATTAAAAATTAAAGTTCTTAAAATTAAATTAAAATTAAAATAAAAGTGTGACAAAACAAATTGAATGTATATACAAAAGCATATATACAAAACATGCAATTATTATTATTTGGGTGCAAAATAAGGATAAAAACAGAAAACCAAAATATTTCAGATACATTTTTTTTTGTTATTTTCCCGTTATTTGGGTACAAAATAAGGACAAAAACAGAAAACCAAAATATATCAGATAATTTTTTTTTTCTTTTTTCCCGTTATTTGGGTTCAAAATAAGGACAAAAACAGAAAACCAATATATTTCAAATAACTTTTTTTTTCTTTTTTGCCGTTATTTGGGTGCAAAATAAGGACAAAAACAGAAAACCAAAATATTTCAAATAACTTTTTTTTTATTTTTTCCCGTTATTCGGGTGTAAAATAAGGACAAAAACAGAAAACCAAAATATTTCAGATACCTTTTTTTTTTATTTTTTCCCGTTATTTGGGTGCAAAATAAGGACAAAAACAGAAAACCAAATTATTTCAGATAACTTTTTTTTCTTTTTTCCCGTTATTTGGGTGCAAAATTAGGACAAAAACAGAAAACCAAAATATTTCAAATAACTTTTTTTTTATTTTTTCCCGTTATTTGGGTGCAAAATAAGGACAAAAACAGAAAACCAAAATATTTCAGATAAATTTTTTTTTGTTTTTTGCCGGTTTTTGGGTGCAAAATAAGGACAAAAACAGAAAACCAAAATATATCAGATAACTTTTTTTTTCTTTTTTCCCGTTATTTGGGTGCAAAATAAGGACAAAAACAGAAAACCAAAATATTTCAAATAACTTTTTTTTTCTTTTTTCCCGTTATTTGGGTGCAAAATAAGGACAAAAACAGAAAACCAAAATATTTCAGATAACTTTTTTTTATTTTTTCCCGTTATTTGGGTGCAAAATAAGGACAAAAACAGAAAACCAAAATATTTCAGATAACTTTTTTTTTCTTTTTTCCCGTTATTTGGGTGCAAAATAAGCATAAATACAGAAAACCAAAATATTTCAGATAACTTTTTTTTTATTTTTTCCCGTTATTTGGGTGCAAAATAAGGACAAAAACAGAAAACCAAAATATTTCAGATAATCTTTTTTTTATTTTTTCCCGTTATTTGGGTGCAAAATAAGGACAAAAACAGAAAACCAAAATATGTCAAATAACTTTTTTTTTTTCCCGTTATTTGGGTGCAAAATAAGGACAAAAACAGAAAACCAAAATATTTCAAATAACTTTTTTTTTATTTTTCCCCGTTATTTGTCTCTGTCTCTGTCTCTGTCTCTGTCTCTGTCTCTGTCTCTGTCTCTGTCTCTGTCTCTGTCTCTGTCTCTGTCTCTGTCTCTGTCTCTGTCTCTGTCTCTGTCTCTGTCTCTGTCTCTGTCTCTGTCTCTGTCTCTGTCTCTGTCTCTGTCTCTGTCTCTGTCTCACGCGACCTTTCCCCTCCTAATTCCGCATGTGAGGAGGACCATTCTTTATTATTATTTTCTGCATGAATGTATTGAGGTACAGTCATGCAAAGATATCAAGAAGTTTAGAGAAAAAAAGAAAAAATAATTAATGTAAAATATTGATAATGAAACTCATAAACCACTTGATACCTTCACCACTACCAGAAAGATACCTCCACCACTATCAGAAATAATAACAAAAAAAGAGGAAAGCAAGGCACATAGGACATGCTTAGTACAAGCATTACAATAAAGAGCTGAACCAATCAATTATTAGTGCATTCGGACGTTGTAGTAATAGATTACCACCTGCATTGGGCTTCACTATTCTAATAGAAAGTTACTACTTGCCTCCACTGTCATCCATTACTACAGGTCGGAGTCAGGAAAATATTATCCAGACCAGTAACTAATTTGTTAAAAAGTATAAACTTATATATAATTTAAATTAATAGAATAAAAACATATATACAAAAACCAAGCTCAAATTTAGAGACTATTGGCTATAGGCTTCACAGTTCTGAAAAGAACGCTACTACTTCCTTAAGCCGTCATCTAATAGGTCGAGCATACAATAGTATTTATACTGCATTCACAGAAAAAGAAGTGAAATAGTCAATTAAAAATTAAAGATCTTAAAATTAAATTAAAATTAAAATAAAAGTGTGACAAAACAGATTGAATGTATATACAAAAGCATATATACAAAACATGCAAAAATCAATGAAAATTATTTTAGTAGCCTCTTTAGGACGTGTTTACTATACTGGAAGTCAAAAGACGCACAATTATTGACTTCCCTGAGCATTCGAGTAATAGGCTAATTTTTCCCATAGTCAGAACTGTGAAATTGTAGTTTGAACAAAGTCACCGACCTGAGCGAACGTGGATTAACATTTAGGCACATTCTACTAAGTAGATTGGGTGCGTCAATGGCGCCCATGAACACCTGATGGACAAATACGATGTCAGCAATTTCTCTGCGCCGTTGAAGTGTCTGTTAATCAATGAGCTTGAGCCGGTCAACGTATGGTGTTAAGTTGAAACGGTCAACCCAAGGCAGCCCACGAAGTGCAAACCTTAGGAATCTGCGTTGAACCGCTTCAATACGATGACAATGTATCTGTTGGTATGGACACCAAACTTGACTAGCATATTCAAGTAAAGGTCTAACAAATGTCATGTACAAAGTCTTAGTAACAAATGGATCCGAAAACTCCTTGGACCAACGTTTCACGAAACCAAGCATTGAGTTCGCGCGGCCAACAATATTATCAAAGTGAGAGTGGAAATTAAGTGAGCTGTCACAGATAACTCCCAAGTCACGAATTTGAGATATTTTAGGGACGAGCTCACCATTCAGATAATAGTCACGTGTTGGTGCTTGACTACGTTTACGAGAAAACGTGATGCTTTGACATTTGGTAACATTGAGTTCAAGCCGATTCATAGAACACCAAGTACAAAATTTGTTCAATTCAGCCTGAAGAACAGCACTATCCAAAGTTGACGAAATTTGTTTCGAAATTTTCATGTCGGCAGCGTAAATATTAGCTTCCGCGTTATTAATAATTAGGGAAACGTCGTTTATAGATAGTATAATAAGGACAAAAACAGAAAACCAAAATATTTCAGATAACTTTTTTTTTCTTTTTTCCCTTTATTTGGGTGCAAAATAAGGACAAAAAAACAATACCAAAATATTTCAAATAACTTGTTTTTTATTTTTTCTCGTTATTTCGGTGCAAAATAAGGACAAAAACAGAAAACCAAAATATTTCAGATAATTTTTTTTTTATTTTTTCCCGTTATTTGGGTGCAAAATAAGGACAAAAACAGAAAACCAAAATATTCCAAATAACTTTTTTTTATTTTTCCCGTTATTTGAGTGCAAATTAAGGACAAAAACAGAAAACCAAAATATTTCAGATAATTTTTTTTTTATTTTTTCCCGTTATTTGGGTGCAAAATAAGGACAAAAACTGAAAACCAAAATATTTCAGATAACTTTTTATTTTTTCCCCGTTATTTAGGTGCAAAATAAAGACAAAAACAGAAAACCAAAATATTTCAGATACCTTTTTTTTCTTTTTTCACGTTATTTAGGTGCAAAATAAGGACAAAAACAGAAAACCATAATATTTCAAATAACTTTTTTTTATTTTTTCCCGTTATTTGGGTGCGAAATAATGACAAAAATAGAAAACCAATATATTTCAAATAACTTTTTTTTTTATTTTTTCCCGTTATTTGGGTGCAAAATAAGGGCAAAAACAGAAAACCAAAATATTTCAGATAACTTATTTTTTCTTTTTTCCCGTTATTTGGTTGCGAAATAATGACAAAAATAGAAAACCAATATATTTCAAATAACTGTTTTTTTATTTTTTCCCGTTATTTGGGTGCAAAATAAGGACAAAAACAGAAAACCAAAATATTTCAGACAACTTTTTTTTATTTTTCCCCCTTTAATTGGGTGCAAAATAAGGACAAAAACAGAAAACCAAAATATTTCAGATAATTTTTTTTTTCTTTTTTCCCGTTATTTAGGTGCAAAATAGGGACAAAAACAGAACACCAAAATATTTCAGATACCTTTTTTTTCTTTTTTTCCCGCTATTTAGGTGCAAAATAAGGACAAAAACAGAAAACCAATATATAACTTTTCAAATAACTTTTTTTTTCTTTTTTCCCGTTATTTGGGTGCAAAATAAGGACAAAAACAGAAAACCAAAATATTTCAGATACCTTTTTTTTCTTTTTTCCCCTTTATTTGGGTGCAAAATAAGGACAACAACAGAAAACCAAAATATTTCAAATAACTTTTTTTTTCTTTTATCCCGTTATTAATAAGGAGAAAAAGAGAAAACCAAAATATTTCAAATAACTTTTTTTTTCTTTTATCCCGTTATTTGGATGCAAAATAAGGATAAAAACAGGAATCCAAAATATTTCAGATAAATTTTTTTTTATTTTTTCCCGTTATTAGGGTGCAAAATAAGGACAAAAACAGAAAACCAAAATATTTCAGATAACTTTTTTTTTTTATTTTCCCGTTATTTGGGAGCAAAATAAGAACAAAAAAGGAAAACCAAAATATTTCATATAACTTATTTGTTCTTTTTTCCCGTTATTTAGGTGCAAAATAAGGACAAAAACAGAAAACCAAAATATTTCAGATAACTTTTTTTTTGTTTTTTCCCGTTATTTGGGTGCAAAATAAGGACAAAAACAGAAAACCAATATATTTCAAATAACTTTTTTTTTCTTTTTTGCCGTTATTTGGGTGCAAAATAAGGACAAAAACAGTAAACCAAAATATTTCAAATAACTTTTTTTTTATTTTTTCCCGTTATTCGGGTGTAAAATAAGGACAAAAACAGAAAACCAAAATATTTCAGATACCTTTTTTTTTATTTTTTCCCGTTATTTGGGTGCAAAATAAGGACAAAAACAGAAAACCAAAATATTTCAGATAACTTTTTTTTTGTTTTTTCCCGTTATTTGGGTGCAAAATAAGGACAAAAACAGAAAACCAATATATTTCAAATAACTTTTTTTTTCTTTTTTGCCGTTATTTGGGTGCAAAATAAGGACAAAAACAGTAAACCAAAATATTTCAAATAACTTTTTTTTTATTTTTTCCCGTTATTCGGGTGTAAAATAAGGACAAAAACAGAAAACCAAAATATTTCAGATACCTTTTTTTTTATTTTTTCCCGTTATTTGGGTGCAAAATAAGGACAAAAACAGAAAACCAAAATATTTCAGATAACTTTTTTTTCTTTTTTCCCGTTATTTGGGTGCAAAATAATGACAAAAACAGAAAACCAAAATATTTCAAATAACTTTTTTTTTATTTTTTCCTGTTATTTGGGTGCAAAATAAGGACAAAAACAGAAAACCAAAATATTTCAGATACATTTTTTTTTGTTTTTTGCCGGTTTTTGGGTGCAAAATAAGGACAAAAACAGAAAACCAAAATATATCAGATAACTTTTTTTTTTCATTTTTCCCGTTATTTGGGTGCAAAATAAGGACAAAAACAGAAAACCAAAATATTTCAAATAACTTTTTTTTTCTTTTTTCCCGTTATTTGGGTGCAAAATACGGACAAAAACAGAAAACCAAAATATTTCAGATAACTTTTTTTTATTTTTTCCCGTTATTTGGGTGCAAAATAAGTACAAAAACAGAAAACCAAAATATTTCAGTAACTTTTTTTTTCTTTTTTCCCGTTATTTGGGTGCAAAATAAAGACAAATACAGAAAACCAAAATACTTCAGATAACTTTTTTTTTCTTTTTTCCCGTTATTTGGGTGCATAATAAGGACAAAAACAGAAAACCAAAATATTTCAAATAACTTTTTTTTTATTTTTTCCCGTTATTTGGGTACAAAATAAGGACAAAAACAGAAAACCAAAATATTTCAGATAACTTTTTTTTTATTTTTTCCCGTTATTTGGGTGCAAAATAAGGACAAAAACAGAAAACCAAATTATTTCAAATAACTTTTTTTTTATTTTTTCCCTTTATTTGGCTGCAAAATGAGGACAAAAACAGAAAACCAAATATTTCAAATAACTTTTTTTTTATTTTTTCCCGTTATTTTGGTGCAAAATAAGGATAAAAACAGAAAACCAAAATATTTCAGATAACTTTTTTTTTCTTTTTTCCCGTTATTTGGGTGCAAAATAATAATAATAAAGTCCCACGCCACCTTTCCCCTCCTAATTCCTCACGTGAAGAGGACCATTCTTTATTATTATTTTCTGCATGAATGTATTGAGGTACATTCATGCAAAGGTATCAAGAAGTTTAGAGAAAAAAAGAAAAAATAATTAATGTAAAATATTGATAATGAAACTCATAAACCACTTGATACCTTCACCACTACCAGAAAGATACCTCCACCACTATCAGAAATAATAACAAAAAAAGTGGAAAGCAAGGCACATAGGACATGCTTAGTACAAGCATTACAATAAAGAGCTGAACCAATCAATTATTACTGCATTCGGACGTTGTAGTAATAGATTACAACCTGCATTGGGCTTCACTATTCTAAAAGAAAGTTACTACTTCCCTCCACTGTCATCCATTACTACAGGTCAGAGTCAGGAAAATGTTATCCAGACCAGTAACTGATTGGTTAAAAATTATAAACATATATATAAATTAAATTAATAGAATAAAAACATATATACAAAAACCAAGCTCAAATTAAGAGACTATTGGCTATGGGCTTCACAGTTCTGAAAAGAACGCTACTACTTCCTTAAGCCCTCATCTAATAGGTCGAGCATACAATAGTATTTACTGCATTCACAGAAAAAGAAGTGAAATAGTCAATTAAAAATTAAAGTTCTTAAAATTAAATTAAAATTAAAATAAAAGTGTGACAAAACAAATTGAATGTATATACAAAAGCATATATACAAAACATGCAATTATTATTATTTGGGTGCAAAATAAGGATAAAAACAGAAAACCAAAATATTTCAGATAAATTTTTTTTTATTTTTTCCCGTTATTAGGGTGCAAAATAAGGACAAAAACATAAAACCAAAATATTTCAGATAACTTTTTTTTTGTTATTTTCCCGTTATTTGGGAGCAAAATAAGAACGAAAAAAGAAAACCAAAATATTTCATATAACTTATTTGTTCTTTTTTCCCGTTATTTGGGTTCAAAATAAGGACAAGAACAGAAAAGCAAAATATTTCAGATAACTTTTTTTTCTTTTTTCCCGTTATTTGGGTGCAAAATTAGGACAAAAACAGAAAACCAAAATATTTCAAATAACTTTTTTTTTATTTTTTCCCGTTATTTGGGTACAAAATAAGGACAAAAACAGAAAAACAAAATATTTCAGATAACTTTTTTTTTATTTTTCCCCGTTATTTGGGTGCAAAATGAGGACAAAAACAGAAAACCAAATATTTCAAATAACTTTTTTTTTATTTTTTCCCGTTATTTTGGTGCAAAATAAGGACAAAAACAGAAAACCAAAATATTTCAGATAAATTTTTTTTTGTTTTTTGCCGGTTTTTGGGTGCAAAATAAGGACAAAAACAGAAAACCAAAATATTTCAAATAACTTTTTTTTTCTTTTTTCCCGTTATTTGGGTGCAAAATAAGGACTAAACCAGAAAACCAAAATATTTCAAATAACTTTTTTTTCTTTTTTCCCGTTATTTGGGTGCAAAATTAGGACAAAAACAGAAAACCAAAATATTTCAAATAACTTTTTTTTTCTTTTTTCCCGTTATTTGGGTGCAAAATAAGGCAAAAACAGAAAACCAAAATATTTCAAATAACTTTTTTTTTTCTTTTTTCCCGTTATTTGGGTGCCAAATAAGGACAAAAACAGAAAACCAAAATATTTCAGATAACTTTTTTTTTATTTTTCCCCGTTATTTGGGTACAAAATAAGGACAAAAACAGAAAAACAAAATATTTCAGATAACTTTTTTTTTATTTTTCCCCGTTATTTGGGTGCAAAATGAGGACAAAAACAGAAAACCAAATATTTCAAATAACTTTTTTTTTATTTTTTCCCGTTATTTTGGTGCAAAATAAGGACAAAAACAGAAAACCAAAATATTTCAGATAACTTTTTTTTTCTTTTTTCCCGTTTTTTGGGTGCAAAATAATAATAATAAAGTTCCACGCCACCTTTCCCCTCCTAATTCCGCACGTGAAGAGGACCATTCTTTATTATTATTTTCTGCATGAATGTATTGAGGTACAGTCATGCAAAGATATCAAGAAGTTTAGAGAAAAAATAATTAATGTAAAATATTGATAATGAAACTCATAAACCACTTGATACCTTCACCACTACCAGAAAGATACCTCCACCACTATCAGAAATAATAACAAAAAAAGAGGAAAGCAAGGCACATAGGACATGCTTAGTACAAGCATTACAATAAAGAGCTGAACCAATCAATTATTAATGCATTCGGACGTTGTAGTAATAGATTAATTTCTCTGCGCCGTTGAAGTGTCTGTAAATCAATGCGCTTGAGCCGGTCAACGTATGGTGTTAAGTTGAAACGGTCAACCCAAGGCAGCCCACGAAGTGCAAACCTTAGGAATCTGCGTTGAACCACTTCAATACGATGACAATGTATCTGTTGGTATGGACACCAAACTTGACTAGCATATTCAAGTAAAGGTCTAACAAATGTCATGTACAAAGTCTTAGTAACAAATGGATCCGAAAACTCCTTGGACCTACGTTTCACGAAACCAAGCATTGAGTTCGCGCGGCCAACAATATGAGAGTGCAAATTAAGTGAGTTCGCGCGGCCAACAAAGTGAGAGTGGAAATTAAGTGAGCTGTCACAGATAACTCCCAAGTCACGAATTTGAGATATTTTAGGGACGAGCTCACGATTCAGATAATAGTCACGTGTTGGTGCTTGACTACGTTTACGAGAAAACGTGATGCTTGACATTTGGTAACATTGAGTTCAAGCCGATTCATAGAACACCAAGTAGAAAATTTGTTCAATTCAGCCTGAAGAACAGCACTATCCAAAGTTGACGAAATTTGTTTCGAAATTTTCATGTCGTCAGCGTAAATATTAGTTTCCGCGTTATTAATAATTAGGGAAACGTCGTTTATAGATAGTATAATAAGGACAAAAACAGAAAACCAAAATATTTCAGATAACTTTTTTTTTCTTTTTTCCCTTTATTTGGGTGCAAAATAAGGACAAAAAAAGAATACCAAAATATTTCAAATAACTTTTTTTTTATTTTTTCTCGTTATTTCGGTGCAAAATAAGGACAAAAACAGAAAACCAAAATATTTCAAGTAACTTTATTTTCTTTTTTTACCAAAATATTTCAAATAACTTTTTTTTTATTTTTTCCCGTTATTTGGGTGCAAAATAAGTACAAAAACAGAAAACCAAAATATTTCAGATAACTTTTTTTTTCTTTTTCCTCGTTATTTGGGTGCAAAATAAGGACAAAAACAGAAAACCAAAATATTTCACATAACTTTTTTTTTATTTTTTCCCGTTAATTGGGTGCAAAATAAGAACAAAAACAGAAAACCAAAATATTTCAGATAACTTATTTTTTCTTTTTTCCCGTTATTTGGTTGCAAAATAAGGACAAAAACAGAAAACCAAAATATTTCAGATAACTTTTTTTTTCTTTTTTCCCTTTATTTGGGTGCAAAATAAGGACAAAAACAGAAAACCAAAATATTTCAGATAACTTTTTTTTTATTTTTTCCCGTTATTTGGGTGCAAAATAAGGACAAAAACAGAAAACCAAAATATTTCAAATAATTTGTTTTTTTTTTCCCGTTATTTGGGTGCAAAATAAGAACAAAAACAGAAAACCAAAATATTTCAGATAACTTTTTTTTTATTTTTTCCCGTTATTTGGGTGCAAAATAAGGACAAAAACAGAAAACCAAAATATTTCAAATAATTTGTTTTTTTTTTCCCGTTATTTGGGTGCAAAATAAGAACAAAAACAGAAAACTAAAATATTTCAGATAACTTATTTTTTCTTTTTTCCCGTTATTTGGTTGCAAAATAAGGAGAAAAACAGAAAACCAAAATATTTCAGATAACTTTTTTTTTATTTTTTCCCGTTATTTGGGTGCAAAATAAGGACAAAAACAGAAAACCAAAATATTTCAGATAACTTTTTTTTTATTTTTTCCCGTTATTTGGGTACAAAATAAGGACAAAAACAGAAAACCAAAATATTTCAGATAACTTTTTTTTTATTTTTTCCCGTTATTTGGGTGCAAAATAAGGACAAAAACAGAAAACCAAATTATTTCAAATAATTTTTTTTTATTTTTTCCCGTTATTTGGGTGCAAAATAAGGACAAAAACATAAAAGCACAATATTTCAAATAATTTTTTTTTCTTTTTGCCCGTTATTTGGGTGCAAAATAAGGACAAAAGCAGAAAACTAAAATATTTCAGATAACTTATTTTTTCTTTTTTCCCGTTATTTGGTTGCAAAATAAGGAGAAAAACAGAAAACCAAAATATTTCAGATAACTTTTTTTTTATTTTTTCCCGTTATTTGGGTGCAAAATAAGGACAAAAACAGAAAACCAAAATATTTCAGATACCTTTTTTTTTTTTTCCCGCTATTTAGGTGCAAAATAAGGACAAAAACAGAAAACCAATATATTTCAAATAACTTTTTTTTTCTTTTTTCCCTTATTTGGGTGCAAAATAAGGACAAAAACAGAAAACCAAAATATTTCAGATAACTTTTTTTTTATTTTTTCCCGTTATTTGGGTGCAAAATAAGGACAAAAACAGAAAACCAAAATATTTCAAATAATTTGTTTTTTTTTTTTTCCCGTTATTTGGGTGCAAAATAAGAACAAAAACAGAAAACTAAAATATTTCAGATAACTTATTTTTTCTTTTTTCCCGTTATTTGGTTGCAAAATAAGGAGAAAAACAGAAAACCAAAATATTTCAGATAACTTTTTTTTTATTTTTTCCCGTTATTTGGGTGCAAAATAAGGACAAAAACAGAAAACCAAAATATTTCAGATAACTTTTTTTTTATTTTTTCCCGTTATTTGGGTACAAAATAAGGACAAAAACAGAAAACCAAAATATTTCAGATAACTTTTTTTTTATTTTTTCCCGTTATTTGGGTGCAAAATAAGGACAAAAACAGAAAACCAAATTATTTCAAATAATTTTTTTTTATTTTTTCCCGTTATTTGGGTGCAAAATAAGGACAAAAACAGAAAACCAAATATTTCAAATAACTTTTTTTTAATTTTTTCCCGTTATTTGGGTGCAAAATAAGGACAAAAACAGAAAACCAAAATATTTGAAGCATCTTTTTTTTTCTTTTTCCCGTTATTTGGGTGCAAAATAAGGACAAAAACAGAAAACCAAAATATTTCAAATAACTTTTTTTTTATTTTTTCCCGTTATTTGGGTGCAAAATAAGGACAAAAACAGAAAACCAAAATATTTGAAACACCTTTTTTTTTCTCTTTTCCCATTATTTGGGTGCAAAATAAGGACAAACACAGAAAACCAAAATATTTCAGATAACTTTTTTTTTCTTTTTCCTCGTTATTTGGGTGCAAAATAAGGATAAAAACAGAAAACCAAAATATTTCAAATAACTTTTTTTTTATTTTTTCCCGTTATTTGGGTGCAAAATAAGAACAAAAACAGAAAACGAAAATATTTCAGATAACTTATTTTTTCTTTTTTCCCGTTATTTGGTAGCAAAATAAGGACAAAAACAGAAAACCAAAATATTTCAGATAACTTTTTTTTTCCTCGTTATTTTGGTGCTAAATAAGGACAAAAACAGAAAACCAAAATATTTGAGATAACTTTTTTTTTCCCGATATTTGGGTGCAAAATAAGGACAAAAACAGAAAACCAAAATATTTCAGATAACTTTTTTTTAATTTTTTCCCGTTATTTGGGTGCAAAATAAGGACAAAAACAGAAAACCAAAATATTTCAAATAACGGTTTTTTTATTTTTTCCCGTTATTTGGGTACAAAATAAGGACAAAAACAGAAAACCAAAATATTTCAGATAACTTTTTTTTTATTTTTTCCCGTTATTTGGGTGCAAAATAAGGACAAAAACAGAAAACCAAATTATTTCAAATAATTTTTTTTTATTTTTTCCCGTTATTTGGGTGCAAAATAAGGACAAAAACAGAAAACCAAATATTTCAAATAACTTTTTTTTAATTTTTTCCCGTTATTTGGGTGCAAAATAAGGACAAAAACAGAAAACCAAAATATTTGAAGCATCTTTTTTTTTCTTTTTCCCGTTATTTGGGTGCAAAATAAGGACAAAAACAGAAAACCAAAATATTTCAAATAACTTTTTTTTTATTTTTTCCCGTTATTTGGGTGCAAAATAAGGACAAAAACAGAAAACCAAAATATTTGAAACACCTTTTTTTTTCTCTTTTCCCATTATTTGGGTGCAAAATAAGGACAAACACAGAAAACCAAAATATTTCAGATAACTTTTTTTTTCTTTTTCCTCGTTATTTGGGTGCAAAATAAGGATAAAAACAGAAAACCAAAATATTTCAAATAACTTTTTTTTTATTTTTTCCCGGTATTTGGGTGCAAAATAAGAACAAAAACAGAAAACGAAAATATTTCAGATAACTTATTTTTTCTTTTTTCCCGTTATTTGGTTGCAAAATAAGGACAAAAACAGAAAACCAAAATATTTCAGATAACTTTTTTTTTCTTTTTCCTCGTTATTTGGGTGCAAAATAAGGACAAAAACAGAAAACCAAAATATTTCAAATAACTTTGTTTTCTTTTTTTACCAAAATATTTCAAATAACTTTTTTTTTATTTTTTCCCGTTATTTGGGTGCAAAATAAGTACAAAAACAGAAAAACAAAATATTTCAGATAACTTTTTTTTTCTTTTTCCTCGTTATTTGGGTGCAAAATAAGGATAAAAACAGAAAGCCAAAATATTTGAAATAACTTTTTTTTATTTTTTCCCGTTATTTGGGTGCAAAATAAGGACAAAAACAGAAAACCAAAATACGTCAAATAACTTTTTTTTTCTTTTTTCCCGTTATTTGGGTGCAAAATAAGGACAAAAACAGAAAACCAAAATATGTCAAATAACTTTTTTTTTTCTTTTTTCCCGTTATTTGGGTGCAAAATAAGGACAAAAACAGAAAACCAAAATATTTTAAACACCTTTTTTTTTATTTTTTCCCGTTATTTGGGTGCAAAATAAGGACAAAAACAGAAAACCAAAATATTTCAAATAACTTTTTTTTTAATTTTTTCCCGTTATTTGGGTGCAAAATAAGGACAAAAACAGAAAACCAAAATATTTGAAACACCTTTTTTTTTTATTTTTTCCCGTTATTTGGGTGCAAAATAAGGACAAAAACAGAAAACCAAATATTTCAAATAACTTTTTTTTAATTTTTTCCCGTTATTTGGGTGCAAAATAAGGACAAAAACAGAAAACCAAAATATTTGAAACACCTTTTTTTTTATTTTTTCCCGTTATTTGGGTGCAAAATAAGGACAAAAACAGAAAACCAAATATTTCAAATAACTTTTTTTTAATTTTTTCCCGTTATTTGTGTGCAAAATGAGGACAAAAACAGAAAACCAAAATATTTGAAACACCTTTTTTTTTTTCCCCGTTATTTGGGTGCAAAATAAGGACAAAAACAGAAAACCAAAATATTTCAGATAACTTTTTTTTTCTTTTTCTTCGTTATTTGGGTGCAAAATAAGGATAAAAACAGAAAACCAAAATATTTCAAATAACTTTTTTTTTATTTTTTCCCGTTAGTTGGGTGCAAAATAAGTACAAAAACAGAAAAACAAAATATTTCAGATAACTTTTTTTTTCTTTTTCCTCCTTATTTGGGTGCAAAATAAGGATAAAAACAGAAAACCAAAATATTTGAAATAACTTTTTTTTTATTTTTTCCCGTTATTTGGGTGCAAAATAAGACCAAAAACAGAAAACCAAAATATTTCAGATAACTTATTTTTTCTTTTTTCCCGTTATTTGGTTGCAAAATAAGGACAAAAACAGAAAACCAAAATATTTCATATAACTTTTTTTTTCTTTTTTCCCGTTATTTGGGTGCAAAATAAGGACAAAAACAGAAAACCAAAATATTTCAGATAACTTTTTTTTTTTTTTCCCGTTATTTAGGTACAAAATAAGCACAAAAACAGAAAACCAAAATATTTCAGATACCTTTTTTTTCTTTTTTTCCCGCTATTTAGGTGCAAAATAAGGACAAAAACAGAAAACCAATATATTTCAAATAATTTTTTTTTTCTTTTTTCCTGTTATTTGGGTGCAAAATAAGGACAAAAACAGAAAACCAAAATATTTCATATAACTTTTTTTTTCTTTTTGCCCGTTATTTGGGTGCAAAATAAGAACAAAAACAGAAAACCAAAATATTTCAGATATTTTTTTTTTTCTTTTTTCCCGTTATTTGGATGCAAAATAAGGACAAAAACAGAAAACCAAAATATTTCACATAACTTTTTTTTTCTTTTTTCCCTTTATTTGGGTGCAAAATAAGGACAAAAAAAGAATAACAAAATATTTCAAATAACTTTTTTTAATTTTTTCTCGTTATTTGGGTGCAAAATAAGGACAAAAACAGAAAAACAAAATATTTCAGATTACTTTTTTTTTCTTTTTCGCGTTATTTGGGTGCAAAATAAGAACAAAAACAGAAAACCAAAATATTTCAGATAACTTATTTTTTCTTTTTCCCGTTATTTGGGTGTAAAATAAGGACAAAAACAGAAAACCAAAATATTTCAAATAACTTTTTTTTTATATTTTCCCGTTATTTGCGTGCAAAATAAGGACAAAAACAGAAAACCAAAATATTTCAGATAACTTATTTTTTCTTTTTCCCATTATTTGGTTGCAAAATAAGGACAAAAACAGAAAACAAAAATATTTCAGATAACTTTTTTTTTCTTTTTTCCCGTTATTCTGGTGCAAAATAAGGACAAAAACAGAAAACCAAAATATTTCAGATAACTTTTTTTTTCTTTTTTCCAGTTATTTAGGTGCAAAATAAGGACAAAAACAAAAAACCAAAATATTTCAGATACCTTTTTTTTCTTTTGTTCCCGCTATTTAGGTGCAAAATAAGGACAAAAACAGAAAACCAATATATTTCAAATAACTTTTTTTTTCTTTTTTCCCGTTATTTGGGTGCAAAATAAGGACAAAAACAGAAAACCAAAATATATCAGATAATTTTTTTATTCTTTTTTCCCGTTATTTGGGTGCAAAATAAGGACGAAAACAGAAAACCAATATATTTCAAATAACTTTTTTTTTCTTTTTTGCCGTTATTTGGGTGCAAAATAAGGACAAAAACAGAAAACCAAAATATTTCAGATAACTTTTTTTTTTGTTTTTTCCCGTTATTTGGGTGCAAAATAAGGACAAAAACAGAAAACCAAAATATATCAGATAATTTTTTTTTCTTTTTTCCCGTTATATGGGTGCAAAATAAGGACAAAAACAGAAAACCAATATATTTCAAATAACTTTTTTTTTCTTTTTTGCCGTTATTTGGGTGCAAAATAAGGACAAAAACAGAAAACCAAAATATTTCAAATAACTTTTTATAACGTTCACTTATTTCATTATTGTTCCTCCGATTATCTCTAACACTAATTTAACAACAAAATTTAGTTTATTATAATAATACTTTACTTTATCCAAACTTTAATTACATTTATATTCAAAACATTCAATTCAAAATAACAAATTAAAACAAAACATAAAATTCTTTAAAATAAAATAAAACGTCTTCTTCCTTTCACTTCCTTGATGCGAATGCTAACAATTCCTGCGATCGTCCGTACGTAAACTTATAACTGTTAGTTATTAATCTGTTACAGATTCGTCCATCCTGACTTGAAAATCGTCCTCGATTTCACTATTTGACAACTCGTCCAGTTCCTGATTACTTTGCACCCACTTCTTCATACGATCAGACGCCTGTATTGTAGAAAAATGTCTTAACGTCCGTTGTGTACCCGGTATGTCTTCTACCACGTATCTGTCATTTTTAATACTTTTTTAATTATGTATGGACCCTTATATTTAGGTTCAAGTTTTTTAGATTTCCCTGTACTAACTAAAGTATCATTAATAATTGTAACCAAATCACCTTCAGCATAAACTTGTGCTGGTTTAGACCGTAGATTATAGTTTTTCCTTTGTTTTTCTTGTTGTTTTTTAAGTGAAGTTGTTGCCTTTTCTCGATTTGCTTCTAACTTACGAACTTGAGGAACATCATTATCTATCGAATTTGTGTTTGATTAATACTTTCATTAAACATATTATTCATACTCCACTGTATTTGTTCAATTTTTTGGTCCCATTTATCTTCTGTTTCTGTTCGCGTCAAAATTATATTCATTAAAGTTCTATTATATCTCTCAACTTGACCATTTGCTCTAGGCGTTTTAGTCGCATTTTGTATATGTTGAATATTTAATTTTTTCATGAAAACATTAAAACTTTCGGAAGTAAAAGCTGTTCCCTTAGCACTAATAATTCTCGCAGGACTACCATAAATATTAAATACTTTATCTAAAAATAATAATACTGGTCTACTTTTTGTATTAGGCAAAGCTTTAAAATAGTAAATTTAGTAAAAGCATCTACAATTACTATAATATATGTGTTTCCTTTGGTTGACTTAACAAATGGACCTAAATGGTCTATGTCTATTGTATCAAATGGTTTATTACCCTTTTCGATTGAATGTAATTCACCTTTCGGTTGAACTTCGAATTTATTATAAGCACATTCGACACATGCTTTGAGATATTTTTTAACAAATTGTGTCATTCTAGGGAACCAATATCGTGTTTGTATATCTTTTAATGTACGCAAAAAAGAATAATGCCCCTTTTCATTATGACTTTTCCTTAAAATTTGACTTCTTACACCTCGCGGTACATATATAATTTTAATTCCCCTTTAACTATGCTATATACTCGATTATTTCTTAATATATAATCTACATGTATTTGTTTCTCTTCATTATTTTCAGGTTGTTTGGCTAAATAATTTTTAATCTTGTGTACCACATCATCTTGTAATTGAATAGATTGCAACCAATCTTCATCATCAACAGATACTTGAAATACATTAATTTGGGCAGGTTCCAAAATTTCTGAAATATTAACTGGAGCTCTAGAAAGTGCATCTACATGGTTCATAAGCTTGCCAATTCGATGTACTATTATATAATCATATTCTAAAAGTTTTAACCACCACCTTGCTATTTGTGGAACAATATCTCGTTTACTCATCACCGTTTTTAATGCCTGACAAACTGTGATAATTTTAAAATGCTTGCCTATTCAATATTGACTAAATCTAATAGCCGAATCAACTACAGCTAAATCTTCCAACTCATAACTATGGTAGTTTCGCTCATAATCATTAGTTTGTCTACTATAGTATGCAACTGGATGTAATGAGCCAAATTGTTCTTGTAATAAAACACCAGCAATTCCCACAGCACTAGCATCTGTATGCAATTCATGTTTATATTTAGGATTGTATATAGCTAAAACAGGCTTTTCTGTCATTATCTGTTTAAGCTTATCAAAAGCATTCTGTTGTTCTTCAATTATTGGCATAGGATATTTAATCTTTTTCAATACCAAATTAATTTTCCTGTAATCAATACACATACGATCTTCTCCATTTTTCTTCTTAACTAAAACTACCGGAGATGCATAATGTGACAGAGACTCTTGTATAATGTTATTAGCTATTAATTCATCAATCATGTTTTTTAAAACTTCTTTTTTTGCAAATGGAACTTTATATAGTTGGTAAACAATTGGATCATTGTTTAATAATTCTATTTTTATTTCCAATAAGTTACACTTTCCTAAATCTGCCCAATTTGTAGAAACACAATCTGAGAAAGATTTAACTAAGTTTATAATTTCTTTTCCACCAACACTACTTAACCCAATGCCTAATATGTTAATATGTTTATCTATAAAATTATCTTTATCCATTGTTATTGCATTTACCTCCTGCAAAACCTGTAAGACCTATACTTTCTTCTATCCTTGGTAAATTATGAGCTATGACATCATGTTCTGAAATAATTGTCCTACTACTTCCAGAATCAATTAGTCCTTTAAATATTATATTATTTATTTTTATATTCTTGTAATAGCAATCTTCCATTGATTTCTCATCTATTTTATTGATATTCATTTTATTTCCCTCTAATTTTCTGATACATTAAATTTAATTTCTGGTACATTTTCTTTCTTCATAAAACAATTCCTAGCTAAATGTCCTGGTTTTTGACAATTATAACATTTTAAAACTTTTTTTTCTTTGCCATTGAAACTATTAATTTTCTCGTTATGCCTTGGACTATATGGATGAAATCTTCTTTGAAAATGTGTATAAGGATTTTGGTATACATAATTTTTTATATTTTCATACTGCTTTATATGAGCAATCAACTCTAAAAGATTTGTAAATGTAATAGCAGATAAATTATTAATCATAGTCGAATCATTCAGACCCATTATTATATATTGAAATATTGCATCATCGCTCAAATTGGATCGTTTCCCTATCATATTCATCTCATAACAATATGAATCTGCACTCTCTTCAAATTTTCTTCTCCTATTACTTAAAATCTGGTGAATATAAACCTCATTATGTGATGACGGAAAACTAGCTATTAATTTTTCTTTAAACTGTTCCCAATTCACAATATTTTCTTGAATGCTGTCATACCAAAACTTTGACGGTCCCAGCATTTTGTTAGCCGAAGCCAACAATACCAGCCCATGATCCCAATTATTATTTTTTATTAATGCATCTAATCGTTTTACCCATTGCATTGCAGAAAACCCAGATAAATTTGTTGGATCAAAAACAGGTAATACTTCAGAAATGTCCCGCATATTATATTTATTATTGCTGTTTGAAATCATTGGTATAGTCACGGGTAAACTAATTGGTGTTTCTAAATTTCCCATTTTTGACATTAATTCTTTTTCTTTCACTAAAATAAGTTTTTCTCTTTGAATTAATTCTTTTTCCCTTTGAATTAATTCCAATTCTTTATTTATTAAAATTGAAGTTGAAGCATTACCATCCCTTTCTGAAGGCTCTAAAAACACACTACTACAAGACGATGATGATGGTGAATTTAAATTCATTCTCGTATTTAATGATTGTAACCTTTCAATCAACTGTTGTTTCTTCCCTTGTAAATTATTACAATTTAATTTTCTCAACTCTTCCCTAAGAGCTTTATTCGTCAGTTTGTTGATATCCATTTTAAAACAAAAAATAATTTATTGGTCTATGTAAGTAAATGTCAAAGTATGTCCTAGTAATAATATTTATTTATTTTAAAAACAAAAAAAAAAAAACCTGTAAATAAAACAATTATTAGAACATAAATTTTCCTTCAATATTAACACACAAAACGACAAAAAAAAAATCTCTTTCTAAATAATTATATATTATATTCATTCCAAATAAATAAAACCTATCTTTCATAATTTAAATTTTCGCATCGCTAAACGAACTGTTATTACCAAAACTATTTAAATATCCTTCCAAAAAAAAAACAAATATTCGTCATATATTTTTATTGAATCAATCATGTTCAATCTTGTTATACTTTCCAAATTCGCATAAAGACAAAATAAATTTGTTATACACAAAATATTTTTCCCTTTTTCACATCATAAATATTTTCGCACCTTTTCTAGATCCAATATAAACAAAGGAAAACAAAAAAAAAGAAAAGAAAAAAAATGTTATGCACAAAATGTTTTCTCTCCTTTCTTCTTCCCTTGTTTACACCATAAACACATTCTAGTGCGCAGAACTATATTTTTCATTTATCTTTACAATTACATTTCTCATTATTGAAACAATCATGTTCAATACTATGTTATTTAATACTCATAAAACAAATATTTCGTTATACACAAAAGACTCATTTTATAAGCATTTTAATAATTACTATTATTATTATTTTTTTTTTTTTTTTTTTTTTTTTAAATTAAAATGCATACTCATAAATATATTCGTAATTCTCTATCAATAACTCTAATAACATCATTTATACCAACATTATCATAAAATAAAATAAATAATCATAAATTGGTTACCACCATTTATACTCACTCTCCAAAATATGAAAAAAAAAATCCTGTTTAATATATTTTTACTTTAAAATGTCTGAGTATAAAAAAAAACTTGTTCTTATCCCACTTCTGAATTATAACGTTCACTTATTTCATTATTGTTCCTCCGATTATCTCTAACACTAATTTAACAACAAAATTTAGTTTATTATAATAATACTTTACTTTATCCAAACTTTAATTACATTTATATTCAAAACATTCAATTCAAAATAACAAATTAAAACAAAACATAAAATTCTTTAAAATAAAATAAAACGTCTTCTTCCTTTCACTTCCTTGATGCGAATGCCAACAATTCCTGCGATCGTCCGTACGTAAACTTATAACTGTTAGTTATTAATCTGTTACATTTTTTTTTATTTTTTCCCGTTATTCGGGTGCAAAATAAGGACAAAAACAGAAAACCAATATATTTCAAATAACTTTTTTTTTCTTTTTTGCCGTTATTTGGGTGCAAAATAAGGACAAAAACAGAAAACCAAAATATTTCAAATAACTTTTTTTTTGTTTTTTCCCGTTATTTGGGTGCAAAATAAGGACAAAAACAGAAAACCAAAATATATCAGATAATTTTTTTTTTCTTTTTTCCCGTTATTTGGGTGCAAAATAAGGACAAAAACAGAAAACCAATATATTTCAAATAACTTTTTTTTTGTTTTTTGCCGTTATTTGGGTGCAAAATAAGGACAAAAACAGAAAACCAAAATATTTCAAATAACTTTTTTTTTTTTTTCCCGTTATTCGGGTGTAAAATAAGGACAAAAACAGAAAACCAAAATATTTCAGATACCTTTTTTTTTTATTTTTTCCCGTTATTTGGGTGCAAAATAAGGACAAAAACAGAAAACCAAAATATGTCAAATAACTTTTTTTTTTTCCCGTTATTTGGGTGCAAAATAAGGACAAAAACAGAAAACCAAAATATTTCAAATAACTTTTTTTTTATTTTTTCCCGTTATTTGGGTACAAAATAAGGACAAAAACAGAAAACCAAAATATTTCAGATAACTTTATTTTTATTTTTTCCCGTTATTTGGGTGCAAAATAATAATAATAAAGTCCCACGCCACCTTTCCCCTCCTAATTCCGCACGTGAGGAGGACCATTCTTTATTATTATTTTCTGCATGAATGTATTGAGGTACAGTCATGCAAAGATATCAAGAAGTTTAGAGAAAAAATAATTAATGTAAAATATTGATAATGAAACTCATAAACCACTTGATACCTTCACCACTACCAGAAAGATACCTGCACCACTATCAGAAATAATAACAAAAAAAGAGGAAAGCAAGGCACAAAAAAAGAGGAAAGCAAGGCACAGGAAAGCAAGGACATGCTTAGTACAAGCATTACAATAAAGAGATGAACCAATCAATTATTACTGCATTCGCACGTTGTAGTAATAGATTACCACCTGCATTGGGCTTCACTATTCTGAAAGAAAGTTACTACTTCCCTCCACTGTCATCCATTACTACAGGTCAGAGTCAGGAAAATGTTATCCAGACCAGTAACTGATTGGTTAAAAATTATAAACATATATATAGATTAAATTAATAGAATAAAAACATATATACAAAAACCAAGCTCAAATTAAGAGACTATTGGCTATAGGCTTCACAGTTCTGAAAAGAACGCTACTACTTCCTTAAGCCGTCATCTAATAGGTCGAGCATACAATAGTATTCATACTGCATTCACAGAAAAAGAAGTGAAATAGTCAATTAAAAATTAAAGTTCTTAAAATTAAATTAAAATTAAGATAAAAGTGTGGCAAAACAAATTGAATGTATATACAAAAGCATATATACAAAACATGCAATTATTACTGCATTCGGACGTTGTAGTAATAGATTACCACCTGCATTGGGCTTCACTATTCTAATAGAAAGTTACTACTTGCCTCCACTGTCATCCATTACTACAGGTCGGAGTCAGGAAGATGTTATCCAGACCAGTAACTAATTTGTTAAAAAGTATAAACATATATATAATTTAAATTAATAGAATAAAAACATATATACAAAAACCAAGCTCAAATTAAGAGACTATTGGCTATAAGCTTCACAGTTCTGAAAAGAACGCTACTACTTCCTTAAGCCGTCATCTAATAGGTCGAGCATACAATAGTATTTATACTGCAATCACAGAAAAAGAAGTGAAATAGACAATTAAAAATTAAAGATCTTAAAATTAAATTAAAATTAAAATAAAAGTGTGACAAAACAGATTGAATGTATATACAAAAGCATATATACAAAACATGCAAAAATCAATGAAAATTATTTTAGTAGCCTCTTTAGGACGTGTTTACTATACTGGAAGTCAAAAGAAGTACAATTATTGACTTCCCTGAGCATTCGAGTAATAGGCTCATTTTTCCCATAGTCAGAACTGTGAAATTGTAGTTTGAACAAAGTCACCGACCTGAGCGAACGTGGATTAACATTCAGGCACATTCTACTAAGTAGATTGGGTGCATCAATGGCGCCCATGAACACCTGATGGACAAATACGATGTCAGCAATTTCTCTGCGCCGTTGAAGTGTCTGTAAATCAATGAGCTTGAGCCAGTCAACGTATGGTGTTGAGTTGAAACGGGTGCAAAATAAGGACTGTTTTTGTCCTTATTTTGCACCCAAAACCCGTTATTTGGGTGCAAAATAAGGACAAAAACAGAAAACCAAAATATTTCAGATAACTTTTTTTTTCTTTTTTCCCGTTATTTGGGTGCAAAATAAGGACAAAAACAGAAAACCAAAATATTTCAGATAACTTTTTTTTAATTTTTTCCCGTTATTTGGGTGCAAAATAAGGACAAAAACAGAAAACCAAAATATTTCAGATGAACTTTTTTTTATTTTTTCCCGTTATTTGGGTGCAAAATAAGGACAAAAACAGAAAACCAAAATATGTCAAATAACTTTTTTTTTCTTTTTTCCCGTTATTTGGGTGCAAAATAAGGACAAAAACAGAAAACCAAAATATTTCAGATAACTTTTTTTTTATTTTTTCCCGTTATTTGGGTGCAAAATAAGGACCAAAACAGAAAACCTAAATATTTCAGATAACTTTTTTTTTATTTTTTCCCGTTATTTGGGTGCAAAATAAGGACAAAAACAGAAAACCAAAATATTTCAAATAACGTTTTTTTTATTTTTTCCCGTTATTTGGGTACAAAATAAGGACAAAAACAGAAAACCAAAATATTTCAGATAACTTTTTTTTTATTTTTTCCCGTTATTTGGGTGCAAAATAAGGACAAAAACAGAAAACCAAATTATTTCAAATAACTTTTTTTTTATTTTTTCCCGTTATTTGGGTGCAAAATAAGAACAAAAACAGAAAACCAAAATATTTGAAACACCTTTTTTTTTATTTTTTCCCGTTATTTGGGTGCAAAATAAGGACAAAAACAGAAAACCAAAATATTTCAAATAACTTTATTTTCTTTTTTTACCAAAATATTTCAAATACCTTTTTTTTTATTTTTTCCCGTTATTTGGGTGCAAAATAAGTACAAAAACAGAAAAACAAAATATTTCAGATAACTTTTTTTTTCTTTTTCCTCGTTATTTGGGTGCAAAATAAGGATAAAAACAGAAAACCAAAATATTTCAAATAACTTTTTTTTTTATTTTTTCCCGTTATTTGGGTGGAAAATAAGAACAAAAACAGAAAACCACTTATTTTTTCTTTTTTCCCGTTATTTAGGTACAAAATAAGGACAAAAACAGAAATCCAAAATATTTCAGATATCTTTTTTTTTTTCCCCGCTATTTAGGTGCAAAATAAGGACAAAAACAGAAAACCAAAATATTTCAAATAACTTTATTTTCTTTTTTTACCAAAATATTTCAAATAACTTTTTTTTTATTTTTTCCCGTTATTTGGGTGCAAAATAAGTACAAAAACAGAAAAGCAAAATATTTCAGATAACTTTTTTTTTCTTTTTCCTCGTTATTTGGGTGCAAAATAAGGATAAAAACAGAAAACCAATATATTTCAAATAACTTGTTTTTTCTTTTTTCCTGTTATTTGGGTGCAAAATAAGGACAAAAACAGAAAACCAAAATATTTCATATAACTTTTTTTTTCTTTTTTCCCGTTATTTGGGTGCAAAATAAGGACAAAAACAGAAAACAAAAATATTTCAGATATTTTTTTTTCTTTTTTCCCTTTATTTGGATGCAAAATAAGGACAAAAACAGAAAACCAAAATATTTCAGATAACTTTTTTTTTTCTTTTTTCCCTTTATTTGGGTGCAAAATAAGGACAAAAAAAGAATACCAAAATATTTCAAATAACTTTTTTTTTATTTTTTCTCGTTATTTGGGTGCAAAATAAGGACATAAACAGAAAAACAAAATATTTCAGATTACTTTTTTTTTCTTTTTCCTCGTTATTTGGGTGCAAAATAAGGACAAAAACAGAAAACCAAAATATTTCAAATAACTTGTTGTTTATTTTTTCCCGTTATTTGTGTGCAAAATAAGAACAAAAACAGAAAAACAAAATATTTCAGATAACTTATTTTTTCTTTTTCCCGTTATTTGGGTGCAAAATAAGGACAAAAACAGAAAACCAAAATATTTCAAATAACTTTTTTTTTATTTTTTCCCATTATTTGGGTGCAAAATAAGAACAAAAACAGAAAACCAAAATATTTCAGATAACTTATTTTTTCTTTTTCCCGTTATTTGGTTGCAAAATAAGGACAAAAACAGAAAACCAAAATATTTCAGATAACTTTTTTTTTATTTTTTCCCGTTATTTGGATGCAAAATAAGGACAAAGACAGAAAACCAATATATTTCAAATAACTTTTTTTTTCTTTTTTCCCGTTATTTAGGTGCAAAATAAGGACAAAAACAGAAAACCAAAATATTTCAGATAACTTTTTTTTTCTTTTTCCTCGTTATTTGGGTGCAAAATAAGGACAAAAACAGAAAACCAAAATATTTCAAATAACTTTTTTTTTATTTTTTTCCGTTATTTGGGTGCAAAATAAGAACAAAAACAGAAAACCAAAATATTTCAGATAACTTATTTTTTCTTTTTTCCCGTTATTTGGTTGCAAAATAAGGACAAAAACAGAAAACCAAAATATTTCAGATAACTTTTTTTTTCTTTTTTCCCGGTATTTGGGTGCAAAATAAGGACAAAAACAGAACACCAAAATATTTCAGATGACTTTTTTTTTCTTTTTTCCCATTATTTGGGTGCAAAATAAGGACAAAAACAGAAAACCAAAATATGTCAAATAACTTTTTTTTTATTTTTTCCCGTTATTTGGGTGCAAAATAAGGACAAAAACAGAAAACCAAATATTTCAAATAACTTTTTTTTAATTTTTTCCCGTTATTTGGGTGCAAAATAAGGACAAAAAAAGAATACCAAAATATTTCAAATAACTTTTTTTTATTTTTTCTCGTTATTTGGGTGCAAAATAAGGACAAAAACAGAAAAACAAAATATTTCAGATTACTTTTTTTTTCTTTTTTCCCTTTATTTGGGTGCAAAATAAGGACAAAAAAAGAATACCAAAATATTTCAAATAACTTTTTTTTTATTTTTTCTCGTTATTTGGGTGCAAAATAAGGACAAAAACAGAAAACCAAAATATTTCAAATAACTTTTTTTTTATTTTTTCCCGTTATTTGGGTGCAAAATAAGAACAAAAACAGAAAACCAAAATATTTCAGATAACTTATTTTTTCTTTTTTCCCGTTATTAGGTTGCAAAATAAGGACAAAAACAGAAAACCAAAATATTTCAGATATTTTTTTCTTTTTTCCCGTTATTTGGATGCAAAATAAGGACAAAAACAGAAAACCAAAATATTTCAGATAACTTTTTTTTTCTTTTTTCCCTTTATTTGGGTGCAAAATAAGGACAAAAAAAGAATACCAAAATATTTCAAATAACTTTTTTTTTATTTTTTCTCGTTATTTGGGTGCAAAATAAGGACAAAAACAGAAAAACAAAATATGTCAGATTACTTTTTTTTTCTTTTTCCTCGTTATTTGGGTGCAAAATAAGGACAAAAACAGAAAACCAAAATATTTCAAATAACTTGTTGTTTATTTTTTCCCGTTATTTGGGTGCAAAATAAGAACAAAAACAGAAAACCAAAATATTTCAGATAACTTATTTTTTCTTTTTCCCGTTATTTGGGTGCAAAATAAGGACAAAAACAGAAAACCAAAATATTTCAAATAACTTTTTTTTTATTTTTTCCCATTATTTGGGTGCAAAATAAGAACAAAAACAGAAAACCAAAATATTTCAGATAACTTATTTTTTCTTTTTCCCGTTATTTGGTTGCAAAATAAGGACAAAAACAGAAAACCAAAATATTTCAGATAACTTTTTTTTTATTTCTTCCCGTTATTTGGGTGCAAAATAAGGACAAAAACAGAAAACCAATATATTTCAAATAACTTTTTTTTTCTTTTTTCCCGTTATTTAGGTGCAAAATAAGGACAAAAACAGAAAACCAAAATATTTCAGATAACTTTTTTTTTATTTTTTCCCGTTATTTGGGTGCAAAATAAGGACAAAAACAGAAAACCAAAATATTTTAGATAACTTTTTTTTTCTTTTTCCTCGTTATTTGGGTGCAAAATAAGGACAAAAACAGAAAACCAAAATATTTCAAATAACTTTTTTTTTATTTTTTCCCGTTATTTGGGTGCAAAATAAGAACAAAAACAGAAAACCAAAATATTTCAGATAACTTATTTTTTCTTTTTTCCCGTTATTTGGTTGCAAAATAAGGACAAAAACAGAAAACCAAAATATTTCAGATAACTTTTTTTTTCTTTTTTCCCGGTATTTGGGTGCAAAATAAGGACAAAAACAGAAAACCAAAATATTTCAGATAACTTTTTTTTATTTTTTCCCGTTATTTGGGTGCAAAATAAGGACAAAAACAGAAAACCAAAATATGTCAAATAACTTTTTTTTTATTTTTTCCCGTTATTTGGGTGCAAAATAAGGACAAAAACAGAAAACCAAATATTTCAAATAACTTTTTTTTAATTTTTTCCCGTTATTTGGGTGCAAAATAAGGACAAAAAAAGAATACCAAAATATTTCAAATAACTTTTTTTTTATTTTTTCTCGTTATTTGGGTGCAAAATAAGGACAAAAACAGAAAAGAAAATATTTCAGATTACTTTTTTTTTCTTTTTCCTCGTTATTTGGGTGCAAAATAAGGACAAAAACAGAAAACCAAAATATTTCAAATAACTTTTTTTTTATTTTTTCCCGTTATTTGGGTGCAAAATAAGAACAAAAACAGAAAACCAAAATATTTCAGATAACTTATTTTTTCTTTTTCCCGTTATTTGGGTGCAAAATAAGGACAAAAACAGAAAACCAAAATATTTCAAATAACTTTTTTTTTATTTTTTCCCGTTATTTGGGTGCAAAATAAGAACAAAAACAGAAAACCAAAATATTTCAGATAACTTATTTTTTCTTTTCCCGTTATTTGGTTGCAAAATAAGGACAAAAACAGAAAACCAAAATATTTCAGATAACTTTTTTTTTCTTTTTTCCCGTTATTTGGGTGCAAAATAAGGACAAAAACAGAAAACCAAAATATTTCAGATAACTTTTTTTTTCTATTTTCCCGTTATTTAGGTGCAAAATAAGGACAAAAACAGAAAACCAAAATATTTCAGATACGTTTTTTTAAATTTTTTCCCGTTATTTGGGTGCAAAATAAGAACAAAAACAGAAAACCAAAATATTTCAGATAACTTATTTTTTCTTTTTTCCCTTTATTTTGGTGCAAAATAAGGACAAAAAAGAATACCAAAATATTTCAAATATCATTTTTTTTTTTTTTCTCGTTATTTGGGTGCAAAATAAGGACAAAAACAGAAAACCAAAAAATTTCAGATAACTTTTTTTTCTTTTTTCCCGTTATTTGGGTGCAAAATAAGGACAAAAACAGAAAACCAAAATATTTCAGATAATTTTTTTTTTCTTTTTTCCCTTTATTTGGGTGCAAAATAAGGACAAAAAAGAATACCAAAATATTTCAAATAACTTTTTTTTTTATTTTTTCTCGTTATTTGGGTGCAAAATAAGGACAAAAACAGAAAACCAAAATATTTCAAATAACTTTATTTTCTTTTTTTACCAAAATATTTCAAATAACTTTTTTTTTATTTTTTCCCGTTATTTGGATGCAAAATAAGTACAAAAACAGAAAAACAAAATATTTCAGATAACTTTTTTTTTCTTTTTCCTCTTTATTTGGGTGCAAAATAAGGACAAAAACAGAAAACCAAAATATTTCAAATAACTTTTTTTTTATTTTTTCCCGTTATTTGGGTGCAAAATAAGAACAAAAATAGAAAACCAAAATATTTCAGATAACTTTTTTTTTCTTTTTCTTCGTTATTTGGGTGCAAAATAAGGAAAAAAACGGAAAACCAAAATATTTCAAATAACTTTTTTTTTATTTTTTCCGGTTATTTGGGTGCAAAAAAAGAACAAAAACAGAAAACCAAAATATTTCAGATAACTTATTTTTTCTTTTTTCCCGTTACTTGGTTGCAAAATAAGAACAAAAAAGAATACCAAAATATTTCAAATAACTTTTTTTTTATTTTTTCCCGTTATTTAGGTGCAAAATAAAGACAAAAATAGAAAACCAAAATATTTCAAATAACTTTTTTTTTCTTTTTTCCCGTTATTTAGGTGCAAAATAAGGACAAAAACAGAAAACCAATATATTTCAAATACCTTTTTTTTTATTTTTTCCCGTTATTTAGGTGCAAAATAAGGACAAAAACAGAAAACCAAAATATTTCAAATAACTTTTTTTTTCTTTTTTCCCGTTATTTGGGTGCAAAATAAGGATAAAAACAGAAAACCAAAATATTTCAGATAACTTTTTTTTTCTTTTTTCCCTTTATTTGGGTGCAAAATAAAGACAAGAAAGAATGCCAAAATATTTAAAATAACTTTTTTTTCTTTATTACCGTTATTTGGGTGCAAAATAAGGACAAAAACAGAAAACCAAAATATTTCAGATATTTTTTTTTTCTTTTTTTCCCGTTATTTGGATGCAAAATAAGGACAAAAACAGAAAACCAAAATATTTCAGATAACTTTTTTTTTCTTTTTTCCCTTTATTTGGGTGCAAAATAAGGACAAAAAGATTACCAAAATATTTCAAATAACTTTTTTTTTGTTTTTTCCCGTTATTTAGGTGCAAAATAAAGACAAAAATAGAAAACCAAAATATTTCAAATAACTTTTTTTTTCTTTTTTCCCGTTATTTAGGTGCAAAATAAGGACAAAAACAGAAAACCAAAATATTTCAAATACCTTTTTTTTTATTTTTTCCCGTTATTTAGGTGCAAAATAAGGACAAAAACAGAAAACCAAAATATTTCAAATAACTTTTTTTTTCTTTTTGCCCGTTATTTGGGTGCAAAATAAGGACAAAAACAGAAAACCAAAATATTTCAGATACCTTTTTTTTCTTTTTTCCCGTTATTTAGGTGCAAAATAAGGACAAAAACAGAAAACCAAAATATTTCAAATACCTTTTTTTTTATTTTTTCCCGTTATTTAGGTGCAAAATAAGGACAAAAACAGAAAACCAAAATATTTCAGATACCTTTTTTTTCTTTTTTCCCGTTATTTGGGTATAAAATAAGGACAAAAATAGAAAACTAAAATATTTCAGATACCCTTTTTTCCCCCGTTATTTAGGTGCAAAATAAGGACAAAAACAGAAAACCAAAATATTTCAAATAACTTTTTTTTATTTTTTCCCGTTATTTGGGTGCAAAATAAGGACAAAAACAGAAAACCAAAATATTTCAAATAACTTTTTTTTTATTTTTTCTCGTTATTTGGGTGCAAAATAAGGACAATAACAGAAAAACAAAATATTTCAGATTACTTTTTTTTTCTTTTTCCTCGTTATTTGGGTGCAAAATAAGGACAAAAACAGAAAACCAAAATATTTCAAATAACTTTTTTTTTATTTTTTTCCGTTATTTGGGTGCAAAATAAGAACAAAAACAGAAAACCCAAATTTTTTTAGATAACTTATTTTTTCTTTTTCCCGTTATTTGGGTGCAAAATAAGGACAAAAACAGAAAACCAAAATATTTCAAATAACTTTTTTTTCTTTTTCCCGTTATTTGGTTGCAAAATAAGTACAAAAACAGAAAACCAAAATATTTCAGATAACTTTTTTTTTCTTTTTCCCGTTATTTGGGTGCAAAATAAGGACAAAAACAGAAAACCAAAATATTTCAGATTACTTTTTTTTTCTTTTTCCTCGTTATTTGGATGCAAAATAAGGACAAAAAAAGAATACCAAAATATTTCAAATAACTTTTTTTTTATTTTTTCTCGTTATTTGGGTGCAAAATAAGGACAAAAACAGAAAACCAAAAAATTTCAGATAACTTTTTTTTTCTTTTTTCCTGTTATTTGGGTGCAAAATAAGGACAAAAACAGAAAACCAAAATATTTCAGATAACTTTTTTTTTCTTTTTTCCCTTTATTTGGATGCAAAATAAGTACAAAAACAGAAAAACAAAATATTTCAGATTACTTTTTTTTTCTTTTTCCTCGTTATTTGGGTGCAAAATAAGGACAAAAACAGAAAACCAAAATATTTCAAATAACTTTTTTTTAATTTTTTCCCGTTATTTGGGTGCAAAAAAAGAACAAAAACAGAAAACTAAAATATTTCAGATAACTTATTTTTTCTTTTTTCCCGTTATTTGGTTGCAAAATAAGGACAAAAAAGAATACCAAAATATTTCAAATAAAATTTTTTTTTATTTTTTCCCGTTATTTAGGTGCAAAATAAGGACAAAAAAGATTACCAAAATATTTCAAATAACTTTTTTTTCTTTTTTCCCGTTATTTAGGTGCAAAATAAGGACAAAAACAGAAAACCAAAATATTTCAAATACCTTTTTTTTTATTTTTTCCCGTTATTTAGGTGCAAAATAAGGATAAAAACAGAAAACCAAAATATTTCAAATAACTTTTTTTTTCTTTTTTCCCGTTATTTGGGTGCTAAATAAGGACAAAAACAGAAAACCAAAATATTTCAAATAACTTTTTTTTTATTTTTTCCCGTTATTTGGGTGCAAAATAAGGACAAAAACAGAAAACCAAAATATTTCAGATATTTTTTTTTTCTTTTTTCCCGTTATTTGGATGCAAAATAAGGACAAAAACAGAAAACCAAAATATTTCAGATAACTTTTTTTTTCTTTTTTCCCTTTATTTGGGTGCAAAATAAGGACAAAAAAGATTACCAAAATATTTCAAATAACTTTTTTTTCTTTTTTCCCGTTATTTAGGTGCAAAATAAGGACAAAAACAGAAAACCAAACTATTTCAAATACCTTTTTTTTTATTTTTTCCCGTTATTTAGGTGCAAAATAAGGATAAAAACAGAAAACCAAAATATTTCAAATAACTTTTTTTTTCTTTTTTCCCGTTATTTGGGTGCTAAATAAGGACAAAAACAGAAAATCAAAATATTTCAGATAGCTTTTTTTTCTTTTTTCCCGTTATTTGGGTGTAAAATAAGGACAAAAACAGAAAACCAAAATATTTCAGATACCTTTTTTTTCCCCGTTATTTGGGTGCAAAATAAGGACAAAAACAGAAAACCAAAATATTTAAAATAACTTTTTTTTTCTTTATTCCCGTAATTTGGGTGCAAAATAAGGACAAAACCAGAAAACCAAAATATTTCAAATAACTTTTGTTTTCTTTTTTCCCGTTATTTGGGCGCAAAATAAGGGCAAAAACAGAAAACCAAAATATTTCAAATAACTTTTTTTTTATTTTTTCCCGTTATTTGGGTGCAAAATAAGGACAAAAACAGAAAACCAAAATATTTCAGATATTTTTTTTTTCTTTTTTCCCGTTATTTGGATGCAAAATAAGGACGAAAACAGAAAACCAAAATATTTCAGATAACTTTTTTTTTCTTTTTTCCCTTTATTTGGGTGCAAAATAAGGACAAAAAAGAATACCAAAATATTTCAAATAACTTTTTTTTATTTTTTTCCGTTATTTAGGTGCAAAATAAAGACAAAAATAGAAAACCAAAATATTTCAAATAACTTTTTTTTTATTTTTTCCCGTTATTTAGGTGCACAATAAGGAGAAAAACAGAAAACCAAAATATTTCAAATAACTTTTTTTTTCTTTTTTCCCGTTATTTGGGTGCAAAATAAGGACAAAAACAGAAAACCAAAATATTTCAGATACCTTTTTTTTCTTTTTTCCCGTTATTTGGGTGTAAAATAAGGACAAAAACAGAAAACCAAAATATTTAAGATACCTTTTTTTTCCCCGTTATTTAGGTGCAAAATAAGGACAAAAACAGAAAACCAAAATATTTCAAATAACTTTTTTTTATTTTTTCCCGTTATTTGGGTGCAAAATAAGGACAATAACAGAAAAACAAAATATTGCAGATTACTTTTTTTTTCTTTTTCCTCGTTATTTGGGTGCAAAATAAGGACAAAAACAGAAAACCAAAATATTTCAAATAACTTTTTTTTTATTTTTTCCCGTTATTTGGGTGCAAAATAAGAACAAAAACAGAAAACCAAAATATTTCAGATAACTTATTTTTTCTTTTTCCCGTTATTTGGTTGCAAAATAAGTACAAAAACAGAAAACCAAAATATTTCAGATAACTTTTTTTTTCTTTTTTCCTGTTATTTGGGTGCAAAATAAGGACAAAACCCGAAAACCAAAATATTTCAGATAACTTTTTTTTTCTTTTTTCCCGTTATTTAGGTGCAAAATAAGGACAAAAACAGAAAACCAAAATATTTCAGATACCTTTTTTTTAATTTTTTCTCGTTATTTGGGAGCAAAATAAGGACAAAAAAAGAATACCAAAATATTTCAAATAACTTTTTTTTTATTTTTTCTCGTTATTTGGGTGCAAAATAAGGACAAAAACAGAAGAACAAAATATTTCAGATTACTTTTTTTTTCTTTTTCCTCGTTATTTGGGTGCAAAATAAGGACAAAAACAGAAAACCAAAATCTTTCAGATAACTTATTTTTTCTTTTTTCCCGTTATTTGGGTGCAAAATAAGGACAAAAACAGAAAACCAAAATATTTCAGATAACTTTTTTTTTCTTTTTTCCCTTTATTTGGGTGCAAAATAAGGACAAAAAAAGAATACCAAAATATTTCAAATAACTTTTTTTTATTTTTTCTCGTTATTTGGGTGCAAAATAAGGACAAAAACAGAAAACCAAAAAATTTCAGATAACTTTTTTTTTCTTTTTTCCTGTTATTTGGGTGCAAAATAAGGACAAAAACAGAAAACCAAAATATTTCAGATAACTTTTTTTTTCTTTTTTCCCTTTATTTGGGTGCAAAATAAGGACATAAAAGAATACCAAAATATTTCAAACAACTTTTTTTTTTATTTTTTCTCGTTATTTGGGTGCAAAATAAGGACAAAAACAGAAAACCAAAATATTTCAAATAACTTTATTTTCTTTTTTTACCAAAATATTTCAAATAACTTTTTTTTTATTTTTTCCCGTTATTTGGATGCAAAATAAGTACAAAAACAGAAAAACAAAATATTTCAGATAACTTTTCTTTTTTTTTTCCTCGTTATTTGGGTGCAAAATAAGGACAAAAACAGAAAACCAAAATATTTCAAATAACTTTTTTTTTATTTTTTCCCGTTATTTGGATGCAAAATAAGAACAACAACAGAAAACCAAAATATTTCAGATAACTTTCTTTTTCTTTTTCCTCGTTATTTGGGTGCAAAATAAGGACAAAAACAGAAAACCAAAATATTTCAATTAATTTTTTTTAAATTTTTTCCCGTTATTTGGGTGCAAAAAAAGAACAAAAACAGAAAACCAAAATATTTCAAATAACTTTTTTTTTTTTTCCCGTTATTTAGGTGCAAAATAAGGACCAAAACAGAAAACCAAAATATGTCAAATGCCTTTTTTTTTATTTTTTCCCGTTATTTGGATGCAAAATAAGTACAAAAACAGAAAAACAAAATATTTCAGATAACTTTTTTTTTCTTTTTCCTCGTTATTTGGGTGCAAAATAAGGGCAAAAACAGAAAACCAAAATATTTCAAATAACTTTTTTTTATTTTTTCCCGTTATTTGGGTGCAAAATAAGGACAAAAACAGAAAACCAAAATATTTCAGATATTTTTTTTTTCTTTTTTCCCGTTATTTGGGTGCAAAATAAGGACAAAAAAGAATACCAAAATATTTCAAATAACTTTTTTTTTATTTTTTCCCATTATTTAGGTGCAAAATAAAGACAAAAATATAAAACCAAAATATTTCAAATAACTTTTTTTTTCTTTTTTCCCGTTATTTAGGTGCAAAATAAGGACAAAAACAGAAAACCAAAATATTTCAAATACCTTTGTTTTTATTTTTTCCCGTTATTTAGGTGCAAAATAAGGACTAAAACAGAAAACCAAAATATTTCAAATAACTTTTTTTTTATTTTTTCCCGTTATTTGGATGCAAAATAAGTACAAAAACAGAAAAACAAAATATTTCAGATAACTTTTCTTTTTTTTTTCCTCGTTATTTGGGTGCAAAATAAGGACAAAAACAGAAAACCAAAATATTTCAAATAACTTTTTTTTTATTTTTTCCCGTTATTTGGATGCAAAATAAGAACAACAACAGAAAACCAAAATATTTCAGATAACTTTCTTTTTCTTTTTCCTCGTTATTTGGGTGCAAAATAAGGACAAAAACAGAAAACCAAAATATTTCAATTAATTTTTTTTTAATTTTTTCCCGTTATTTGGGTGCAAAAAAAGAACAAAAACAGAAAACCAAAATATTTCAAATAACTTTTTTTTTTTTTCCCGTTATTTAGGTGCAAAATAAGGACCAAAACAGAAAACCAAAATATGTCAAATGCCTTTTTTTTTATTTTTTCCCGTTATTTGGATGCAAAATAAGTACAAAAACAGAAAAACAAAATATTTCAGATAACTTTTTTTTTCTTTTTCCTCGTTATTTGGGTGCAAAATAAGGGCAAAAACAGAAAACCAAAATATTTCAAATAACTTTTTTTTATTTTTCCCCGTTATTTGGGTGCAAAATAAGGACAAAAACAGAAAACCAAAATATTTCAGATATTTTTTTTTTCTTTTTTCCCGTTATTTGGGTGCAAAATAAGGACAAAAAAGAATACCAAAATATTTCAAATAACTTTTTTTTTCTTTTTTCCCGTTATTTAGGTGCAAAATAAGGACAAAAACAGAAAACCAAAATATTTCAAATACCTTTGTTTTTATTTTTTCCCGTTATTTAGGTGCAAAATAAGGACTAAAACAGAAAACCAAAATATTTCAAATAACTTTTTTTTTCTTTTTTCCCGTTATTTGGGTGCAAAATAAGGACAAAAACAGAAAACCAAAATATTTCAGATACCTTTTTTTTCCCCGTTATTTGGGTGCAAAATAAGGACAAAAACAGAAAACCAAAATATTTAAAATAACTTTTTTTTTCTTTTTTCCCTTTATTTGGGTGCAAAATAAGGACAAAAAAGAATACCAAAATATTTCAAATAACTTTTTTTTTATTTTTTCCCGTTATTTAGGTGCAAAATAAAGACAAAAATAGAAAACCAAAATATTTCAAATAACTTTTTTTTTCTTTTTTCCCGTTATTTAGGTGCAAAATAAGGACAAAAACAGAAAACCAAAATATTTCAAATACCTTTTTTTTTATTTTTTCCCGTTATTTAGGTGCAAAATAAGGACAAAAACAGAAAACCAAAATATTTCAAATAACTTTTTTTTTCTTTTTTCCCGTTATTTGGGTGCAAAATAAGCACAAAAACAGAAAACCAAAATATTTCAAATAACTTTTTTTTTCTTTTTTCCCGTTATTTGGGCGCAAAATAAGGGCAAAACAGAAAACCAAAATATTTCAAATAACTTTTTCTTTATTTTTTCCCGTTATTTGGGTGCAAAATAAGGACAAAAACAGAAAACCAAAATATTTCAGATATTTTTTTTTTTCTTTTTTCCCGTTATTTGGATGCAAAATAAGGACAAAAACAGAAAACCAAAATATTTCAGATAACTTTTTTTTTCTTTTTTCCCTTTATTTGGGTGCAAAATAAGGACAAAAAAGAATACCAAAATATTTCAAATAACTTTTTTTTATTTTTTCCCGTTATTTAGGTGCAAAATAAAGACAAAAATAGAAAACCAAAATATTTCAAATAACTTTTTTTTTCTTTTTTCCCGTTATTTAGGTGCAAAATAAGGACAAAAACAGAAAACCAAAATATTTCAAATACCTTTTTTTTTATTTTTTCCCGTTATTTAGGTCCAAAATAAGGACAAAAACAGAAAACCAAAATATTTCAAATAACTTTTTTTTTCTTTTTTCCCGTTATTTGGGTGCAAAATAAGGACAAAAACAGAAAACCAAAATATTTCAGATACCTTTTTTTTCTTTTTTCCCGTTATTTGGGTGTAAAATAAGGACAAAAACAGAAAACCAAAATATTTCAGATACCTTTTTTTTCCTCCGATATTTAGGTGCAAAATAAGGACAAAAACAGAAAACCAAAATATTTCAAATAACTTTTTTTTTATTTTTTCTCGTTATTTGGGTGCAAAATAAGGACAATAACAGAAAAACAAAATATTTCAGATTACTTTTTTTTTCTTTTTTCCCGTTATTTGGGTGCAAAATAAGGACAAAAACAGAAAACCAAAATATTTCAGATACCTTTTTTTTCTTTTTTCCCGTTATTTGGGTGCAAAATAAGGACAAAAACAGAAAACCAAAATATTTCAAATAACTTTTTTTTTATTTTTTCTCGTTATTTGGGTGCAAAATAAGGACAATAACAGAAAAACAAAATATTTCAGATTACTTTTTTTTTCTTTTTCCACGTTATTTGGGTGCAAAATAAGGACAAAAACAGAAAACCAAAATATTTCAAATTACTTTTTTTTTATTTTTTCCCGTTATTTGGGTGCAAAATAAGAACAAAAACAGAAAACCAAAATATTTCAGATAACTTATTTTTTCTTTTTCCCGTTATTTGGGTGCAAAATAAGGACAAAAACAGAAAACCAAAATATTTCAAATAACTTTTTTTTTATTTTTTCCCGTTATTTGGATGCAAAATAAGAACAAAAACAGAAAACCAAAATATTTCAGATAACTTATTCCTTCTTTTACCCGTTATTTGATTGCAAAATAAGTACAAAAACAGAAAACCAAAATATTTCAGATAACTTTTTTTTTCTTTTTTCCCGTTATTTAGGTGCAAAATAAGGACAAAAACAGAAAACCAAAATATTTCAGATACCTTTTTTTAATTTTTTCTCGTTATTTGGGAGCAAAATAAGGACAAAAAAAGAATACCAAAATATTTCAAATAACTTTTTTTTTATTTTTTCTCGTTATTTGGGTGCAAAATAAGGACAAAAACAGAAAACCAAAATATTTCAAATAACTTTTTTTTAATTTTTTCCCGTTATTTGGGTGCAAAAAAAGAACAAAAACAGAAAACCAAAATATTTCAGATAACTTATTTTTTCTTTTTTCCCGTTATTTGGTTGCAAAATAAGGACAAAAAAGAATACCAAAATATTTCAAATAACTTTTTTTTTATTTTTTTCCGTTATTTAGGTGCAAAATAAAGACAAAAATAGAAAACCAAAATATTTCAAATCACTTTTTTTTTCTTTTTTCCCGTTATTTAGGTGCAAAATAAGGACCAAAACAGAAAACCAAAATATTTCAAATACCTTTTTTTTTATTTTTTCCCGTTATTTGGATGCAAAATAAGTACAAAAACAGAAAAACAAAATATTTCAGATAACTTTTTTTTTCTTTTTCCTCGTTATTTGGGTGCAAAATAAGGGCAAAAACAGAAAACCAAAATATTTCAAATAACTTTTTTTTATTTTTTCCCGTTATTTGGGTGCAAAATAAGGACAAAAACAGAAAACCAAAATATTTCAGATATTTTTTTTTTCTTTTTTTCCGTTATTTGGATGCAAAATAAGGACAAAAGCAGAAAACCAAAATATTTCAGATAACTTTTTTTTCTTTTTTACCTTTATTTGGGTGCAAAATAAGGACAAAAAAGATTACCAAAATATTTCAAATAACTTTTTTTTATTTTTTCCCTTTATTTAGGTGCAAAATAAAGACAAAAATAGAAAACCAAAATATTTCAAATAACTTTTTTTTCTTTTTTCCCGTTATTTAGGTGCAAAATAAAGACAAAAACAGAAAACCAAAATATTTCAAATACCTTTTTTTTTATTTTTTCCCGTTATTTGGGTGCAAAATAAGGACAAAAACAGAAAACCAAAATATTTCATATAACTTTTTTTTTCTTTTTTTCCGTTATTTGGGTTCAAAATAAGGACAGAAACAGAAAACCAAAATATTTCAGATACCTTTTTTTTCTTTTTTCCCGTTATTTGGGTGTAAAATAAGGACAAAAACAGAAAACCAAAATATTTCAGATAACTTTTTTTTTCTCTTTTCCCGTTATTTGGGTGCAAAATGAGGACAAAAACAGAAAACCAAAATATTTCAAATAACTTTTTTCTTATTTTTTCCCGTTATTTGGGTGCAAAATAAGTACAAAAACAGAAAAACAAAATATTTCAGATAACTTTTTTTTTCTTTTTCCTCGTTATTTGGGTGCAAAATAAGGACAAAAACAGAAAACCAAAATATTTCAAATAACTTTTTATTTATTTTTTCCCGTTATTATTTATTTTTTCCCGTGTGCAAATTAAGAACAAAAACAGAAAACCAAAATATTTCAGATAACTTTTTTTTTCTTTTTCCTCGTTATTTGGGTGCAAAATAAGGACAAAAACAGAACACCAAAATATTTCAGATAACTTTTTTTTTCACTTTTCCCGTTATTTGGGTGCAAAATGAGGACAAAAACAGAAAACCAAAATATTTCAAATAACTTTTTTCTACTTTTTTCCCGTTATTTGGGTGCAAAATAAGTACAAAAAAAGAAAAACAAAATATTTCAGATAACTTTTTTTTTCTTTTTTCCCGTTATTTGGTTGCAAAATAAGGACAAAAACATAAAACGAAAATATTTCAGATAACTTTTTTTTTCTTTTTTCCCGTTATTTAGGTGCAAAATAAGGACAAAACCAGAAAACCAAAATATTTCAGATACCTTTTTTTTCTTTTTTTCCCGCTATTTAGGTGCAAAATAAGAACAAAAACAGAAAACCAATATATTTCAAATAACTTTTTTTTTCTTTTTTCCTGTTATTTGGATGCAAAATAAGGACAAAAACAGAAAACCAAAATATTTCAGATAACTTTTTTTTCTTTTCTCCCGTTATTTGGGAGCAAAATAAGGACAAAAACAGAAAACCAAAATATTTCATATAACTTATATTTTCTTTTTTCCCGTTGTTTAGGTGCACAATAAGGACAAAAGCAGAAAACCAAAATATTTCAGATAATTTTTTTTAAATTTTTTTCCGTTATTTGGGTGCAAAATAAGGACAAAAACAGAAAACCAAAATATTTCAGATAACTTTTTTTTTCTTTTTTCCCGTTATTTGGGTGCAAAATAAGGACAAAAACAGAAAACCAAAATGGGTGCAAAATAAGGACAAAAACAGAAAACCAAAATATTTCAAATAACTTTTTTTTTCTTTTTTCCCTTTATTTGGGTGCAAAATAAGGACAAAAACATAAAACAAAAATATTTCATATAACTTTTTTTTTTCCCCGTTATTTTGGTTCAAAATAAGGACAAAAACAGAAAACCAAAATATTTCAGATAACTTTTTTTTTCTCTTTTCCCGTTATTTGGGTGCAAAATGAGGACAAAAACAGAAAACCAAAATATTTCAAATAACTTTTTTCTTATTTTTTCCCGTTATTTGGGTGCAAAATAAGTACAAAAACAGAAAAACAAAATATTTCAGATAACTTTTTTTTTCTTTTTCCTCGTTATTTGGGTGCAAAATAAGGACAAAAACAGAAAACCAAAATATTTCAAATAACTTTTTTTTTCTTTATTCCCGTTATTTGGGTGCAAAATAAGGACAAAAACAGAAAACAAAAATATTTCAAATAACTTTTTTTTCTTTTTTCCCCTTTATTTGGTGCAAAATAAGGACAGAAACATAAAACCAAAATATTTCAGATAACTTTTTTTTTTTTCTTTCCCGTTATTTAGGTGCAAAATAAGGACAAAAACAGAAAACCAAAATATTTCAGATACGTTTTTTTTCTTTTTTTCCCGCTATTTAGGTGCAAAATAAGGACAAAAACAAAAAACCAATATATTTCAAATAACTTTTTTTTTCTTTTTTCCTGTTATTTGGGTGCAAAATAAGGACAAAAACAGAAAAACAAAATATTTCAAATAACTTTTTTTTTCTTTTTTCCCGTTATTTGGATGCAAAATAAGGACAAAAACAGAAAACCAAAATATTTCAAGTAACTTTTTTTTTTATTTTTTCCCGTTATTTGAGTGCAAAATAAGGACAAAAACAGAAAACCAAAATATTTCAGATAACTTTTTTTTCTTTTTTCCCCTTTATTTGGGTGCAAAATAAGGACAAAAATAGAAAACCAAAACATTTCAAATAACTTTTTTTTTCTTTTTTCCCGTTATTTAGGTGCAAAATAAGGACAAAAAGAGAAAACCAAAATATTTCAAATAACTTTTTTTTTCTTTTTTCCCGTTATTTGGGTGCAAAATAAGGAAAAAAACAGAAAACCAAAATATTTCAGATACATTTTTTTTTATTTTTTCCCGTTATTAGGGTGCAAAATAAGGACAAAAACAGAAAACCAAAATATATCAGATAACTTTTTTTTCTTTTTTTCCCTTTATTTGGGTGCAAAATAAGGACAAAAACAGAAAACCAAAATATTTCAGATAATTTTTTTTTTCTTTTTTCCCATTATTTGGGTACAAAATAAGGACAAAAAACAGAAAACCAAAATATTTCAGATAACTTTTTTTTTCTTTTTTCCCGTTATTTGGGTGCAAAATAAGGACAATAACAGGAAACCAAAATATTTCAAATAACTTTTTTTTTATTTTTTCCCGTTATTTATAAAAATATTTCAGATAACTTTTTTTTTCTTTTTTCCCGTTATTTGGGTGCAAAATAAGGACAAAAACAGAAAACCAAAATATTTCAAATAACTTTTTTTTTATTTTTTCCCGCTATTTGGGTGCAAAATAAGGACAAAAACAGAAAACCAAAATATTTCAGATAATTTTTTTTTTCTTTTTTCCCGTTATTTGGGTACAAAATAAGGACAAAAAATAGAAAACCAAAATATTTCAGATAACTTTTTTTTTCTTTTTTCCCGTTATTTGGGTGCAAAATAAGGACAATAACAGAAAACCAAAATATTTCAAATAACTTTTTTTTTATTTTTTCCCGTAATTTATATTTTCCCGTTATTTATAAAAATATTTCAGATAATTTTTTTTTTTTTGTACCCGTTATTTGGGTGCAAAATAAGGACAAAAACAGAAAACCAAAATATTTCAGATAACTTTTTTTTCTTTTTTCCCGTTATTTCGGTGCAAAATAAGGACAAAACAGAAAACCAAAATATTTCAGATAACTTTTTTTATTTTTTCCCGTTATTTGGGTGCAAAATAAGGACAAAAACAGAAAACCAAAATATTTCAGATAACTTTTTTTTTCTTTTTTCCCGTTATTTGGGACCAAAATAAGGACAAAAACAGAAAACCAAAATATTTCATATAACTTATTTTTTCTTTTTTCCCGTTATTGAGGTGCAAAATAAGGACAAAAACAGAAAACGAAAATATTTCAGATAACTTTTTTTTTATTTTTTCCCGTTATTTGGGTGCAAAATAAGGACAAAAACAGAAAATCAAAATATTTCAGATAACTTTTTTTTTCTTTTTTCCCGTTATTTGGGTGCAAAATAAGGACAAAAACAGAAAACCAAAATATTTCAAATAACTTTTTTTTTATTTTTTCCCGCTATTTGTGTGCAAAATAAGGACAAAAACAGAAAACCAAAATATTTCAGATAACTTTTTTTTTCTTTTTTCCCGTTATTTGGGTACAAAATAAGGACAAAAAACAGAAAACCAAAATATTTCAGATAACTTTTTTTTTCTTTTTTCCCGTTATTTGGGTGCAAAATAAGGACAATAACAGAAAACCAAAATATTTCAAATAACTTTTTTTTATTTTTTCCCGTAATTTATATTTTCCCGTTATTTATAAAAATATTTCAGATAACTTTCTTTTTTTGTTCCCGTTATTTGGGTGCAAGATAAGGACAAAAACAGAAAACCAAAATATTTCAGTTACCTTTTTTTTCATTTTTCCCGTTATTTGGGTGCAAAATAAGGACAAAAACAGAAAACCAAAATATTTCAGATAACTTTTTTTTTATTTTTTCGCGTTATTTGGGTGCAAAATAAGGACAAAAACAGAAAACCAAAATATTTCAGAAGACTTTTTTTTATTTTTTCCCGTTATTTGGGTGCAAAATAAGGACAAAAACAGAAAACCAAAATATTTCAGATAACTTTTTTTTTCTTTTTTCCCGTTATTTGGGAGCAAAATAAGGACAAAAACAGAAAACCAAAATATTTCATATAACTTATTTTTTCTTTTTTCCCGGTATTGAGGTGCAAAATAAGGACAAAAACAGAAAACCAAATTATTTCAGATAACTTTTTTTTTATTTTTTCCCGTTATTTGGGTGCAAAATAAGGACAAAAACAGAAAACCAAAATATTTCAGATAACTTTTTTTTTCTTTTTTCCCGTTATTTGGGTGCAAAATAAGGACAAAAACAGAAAACCAAAATAAGTGCAAAATAAGGACAAAAACAGAAAACCAAAATATTTCAAATAACTTTTGTTTTTATTTTTTCCCGTTATTTGGGTGCAAAATAAGGACAAAAACAGAAAACCAAAATATTTCAGATACCTTTTTTTTCTTTTTTCCCCTTTATTTGGGTGCAAAATAACGACAAAAACAGAAAACCAAAACATTTCAAATAACTTTTTTTTTCTTTTTTCCCGTTATTTAGGTGCAAAATCAGGACAAAAAGAGAAAACCAAAATATTTCAAATAACTTTTTTTTTCTTTTTTCCCGTTATTTGCGTGCACAATAAGGAAAAAAACAGAAAACCAAAATATTTCAGATAAATTTTTTTTTATTTTTTCCCGCTATTAGGGTGCAAAATATGGACAAAAACAGAAAACCAAAATATTTCAGATAATTTTTTTTTCTTTTTTTCCCTTTATTTGGGTGCAAAATAAGGAGAAAAACAGAAAAACAGAAAACCAAAACATTTCAAATAACTTTTTTTTCTTTTTTCCCGTTATTTAGGTGCAAAATAAGGACAAAAAGAGAAAACCAAAATATTTCAAATAACTTTTTTTTTCTTTTTTCCCGTTATTTGGGTGCAAAATAAGGACAAAAACAAAAAACCAAAATATTTCAGATAAATTTTTTTTTATTTTTTCCCGTTATTAGGGGGCAAAATAAGGACAAAAACAGAAAACCAAAATATTTCAGATAACTTTTTTTTTCTTTTTTCCCGTTATTTGGGAGCAAAATAAGGACAAAAACAGAAAACCAAAATATTTCATATAACTTATTTTTTCTTTTTTCCCGTTATTTAGGTGCAAAATAAGGACAAAAACAGAAAACCAAAATATTTCAGATAACTTTTTTTTTATTTTTTCCCGTTATTTGGGTGCAAAATAAGGACAAAAACAGAAAACCAAAATATTGCAGATAACTTTTTTTTTCTTTTTTCCCGTTATTTGGGTGCAAAATAAGGACAAAAACAGAAAACCAAAATATTTCAAATAACTTTTTTTTTCTTTATTCCCGTTATTTGGGTGTAAAATAAGGACAAAAACAGAAAACCAAAATATTTCAAATAACTTTTTTTTCTTTTTTCCTGTTATTTGGGTGCAAAATAAGGACAAAAACAGAAAACCAAAATATTTCAAATAACTTTTGTTTTTATTCAAATAACTTTTGTTTTAATTATTGTAAAATAAGGACAAAAACAGAAAACCAAAATATTTCAGATAACTTTCTTTTTCTTTTTTCCCGTTATTTGGGTGCAAAATAAGGACAATAACAGAAAACCAAAATATTTCAAATAACTTTTTTTTTATTTTTTCCCGCTATTTGGGTGCAAAATAAGGACAAAAACAGAAAACCAAAATATTTCAGATAACTTTTTTTTTCTTTTTTCCCGTTATTTGTGTGCAAAATAAGGACAATAACAGAAAACCAAAATATTTCAAATAACTTTTTTTTTATTTTTTCCCGTAATTTATATTTTCCCGTTATTTATAAAAATATTTCAGATAATTTTTTTTTTTT